>VDFB02086081.1:1059761-1138333 GCA_007258455.2 Sequoia sempervirens
GGCCAATTCCTTGGACAAATCATTTAATGGAAAAGTTTCTTTTGTGAAAATAAAATATATGGTTGTTGAACATCCAAATACAAATTCTACAATAGATGATGAGGGGGATGCTGAATGGAAGGAGGATGAAGAGGCCATTGAGGTTTCACCATCCTTCCCTCCGAGCTCACTACTGTAGAAAAGGAAACAAGGCAGTAAGAAGAAACCTTTACCCAAGAAGAAATTGAAGAAGCAAGTGGTTCTCCCCCATGATGAGAATGCTAGCGGGTATAAGATGGGTGAAGAGGAAGTTTCTTGGCCTTCTAATAAGCCATCATTGAAAGCTAAGAAGCAAGAGCTTTATCCCCATGACAAGGATGATGGCGGGTACGAGATGAGAGAAGAGGAAGTTACTCAACCTTCAAAGAAGTCAATTCCCAAGAAGAAAAATAAGATGTGGTTTGCTAAGCCCTAGGGTGAATGTTCTAGCAGCCATGAGATGGAAGAAGAGGTCAAAGTCCAACCATCCTCCCTTTGGCATTAGTTCTTGAAGATGCATTTTTGGAAGATGGTCCAGAGATGAATGTGGAGATGATCTCCTTTCAGCCCATGATCTCCCAATAGGTCTCCTCCAATGACAAAGGTAAGGAGAAAATTGCTATTGTTCCTGATAAATTTGTGGGTATCAAGATGAATTTATTGAAGGATTTTGGAAAGGTTGAATCCCTCTCTATTGATTTTTCTTACTTGGATGATGAGAACCATGAGATGATGATTCTATTATCTATGGAAAAAAATGGAGCTTCCTACAATTTTAGGGTGGCCAAATGGGTTTTAAAAAAATTCAATAAAGTTAATATCAAGATTAGAGGCCTTAAGGAAAAGTTTAAAAACATTCCCAAGGGATCGGTCTCTGGCATTCTTATTGAAATAATTATGGATTTGGAGAGTTCAATCTTGGAGTTTAAATTTGACTATGAGGATTGGCTACAAGGTTTGAAAAGCAACATGGCTATATTGGATAAAGATATTCAAAAAATCTTCAAGGTTAGTAATATGTCCATCAAGAATAGTGTGGACTCTTTATGGGTTTTAATGGAAAAATTGAGTGCTCTTAGGGAGCATCAAAGGACTGAGTTCCAGACCAAAGATCCTCTTGGAAAAGGAAATAATTGGGGAAATGAGGAGGGTAAGGGCCCAAGTGCTAGAACAAGGGCTAGTCTGAAGAAATATTTTGAGGAAGAAAATTAGGAGTTGATGTCCATGGTTAATCTTCACTACAACCATGAATTGGAGGTTGATAAAACCTTAAAAAAATTGAGATAGTTTCCTTTTGTTCCTCTATTTAGTCTTTTAGTATGCTATTGTGTGGCTATTTTTGGCTAATTTTTGGCTTTTGGTTTCCCTATCTTATCTATTGTCTTAGCAACATTTTTTGTAATGGCATTCTAATGCAATGGGTTTTTGGTCCCTTCAAAACTTGTTTTTCACTATTAATCTAAACAACATGTCATATTTGCACAAAAAAGTGCACACAAGTTTCATATGAAGCACTATGGCACAAGGGAAGTAACTACATGAATGACCTCACCATTTATACAAGAAAGGTGACACTAGTGGAAGCCTTTCTAATCATGAAATGAAGCCATCATGATGAACCTACATGAGGGGAAAATATACCCAAATGATGATCATGTACTATCCCAAAATTGTGTTCTCTCAAAACATCACACAAGTTAAGGATGACGAAATCATTAACCTCAAATCCAAACCAAGGCACTCTACAAACTCAAACAAACACCATGGAAACCCACATAGACATTTGAATGACTAGGAGCTAACACACGTCCACTAGATGATACAACCATTGGTTTCTGGAATAAGGATTAGTATGAGGGAACATTAACCTCCAATCCACTTAGAAAAAACTTAAACACATAGACATGAGGAAAATCATTCATAAGGGGTTGCCTTACTAGGAGGTGGAAACTCTCACCAACTAGAATGATGATGGACCATGTCACTTCCAAACAATGACCCACTTCCTAATACAAAGAGGCTCCATAAGTCCCTAATTTTGACACTTTTCAATAAAAATATAGCATGGGAAGACTCACTAGGCCAAGGGAAACAAATTTTGTGTATAGAGATTCCTTGAGAAATTGTTGAAAGGCCTAATAAATTATGACATAATGGAAGTAGGGAACCAAAGGATACTAGTGCCCAAGAAGGACACTAGTACTAGTGCACATGTCAAGGCCTATAAAAAGAAACCTTTCCTAGCATTGGGGTCTTGTTTTGGCATTAGAGTCCTAGATAGATGTTGTAGTCCTTCCTAGAATTATAGTCTTGACCATAGGGCTAGTGTCTTGACCAATGACCAAACCCAAGCTCAATTTTAGTCCAAAATACATGCATAACACTTCAGAGCCATAAGGATGTAGCCATGATGAAAATAATCTTAGAAATAATAAAAATGATTAGGGAACCAAAAAGGTTTTAGACACCCGTTCTTTCCTAACACTTTCCCATGAAGGAGATAACTCTCAAGGGTTGGGGAGGCCATAAGAGACTCCAACACAAGGAAAAATACATAAGGGGTGAAGGGAAAATGTGTCCTAAAACTCCCAACTCACCAAGACCACTTAAAGGACCCTAAACATCCTCTCAACAAGGCGATTCTCACCTACACACTATCCCAATCTTGGGAGACAACTGAAGCAAGATCCAAGGCCAAAGATTGAATTTTTCTATCACATAAAGATTAATTGTAATCCTGAATCTAAATATTCTCTATGTTCATTTTACGAACATTTCTAAAAAGATAAATTACATGTGAAACCACATAACCATTCAACACCAACATTGAGAAAGCATACATATGAGGATAGGCCCTTCACCACTTATGTGGGATATTTACATTCCATCCAAAAAGGATGTTACATTACAATAAAATTATGATTTTAAAGAGGAATCGAAGTCTTGAATTACATATATACATCATAATATGAAAATGAGAACTAAAGGCAAGGAGAGAACCTCTACTTGCATGTTGACCAAAGCCCCTCCAAAAGTGAAGCCTCCAATAATTTCCAATCCCAAATGGTGGCATCCACACCACCTAGCCACGTGGTACCCTTAGTTCCACTCCCACAATGCTAAGAGATAGTCACTTAGGCACAACCACATCACTCACACAAAACAAGGAGCATAGCTACAAACAAACAAATAAAAATATATGCATGTCATAAAATCACATAAAAAATTGTCATAACATACACATGACACAAGAATGGTCACATCAAATGCATATAGGTCAACATAATGATAATCAATTCATAATACATGCATGCTTAAGGGGATACATCACCAAAAATAAGCACAAAAGATAAACCATATCACATAACATACAACACAAACATAAACACATGCAACCATGATCTCATATCACATAGACATGCTCGCGTGCAATCAAGTCTCTTCAAATTACAATATGGGTCTCTAATTGAATACAAAGACCAATTCCATCAATGACAGGGAACCCATAGGACCTATGTAAGGAGCGCCATCATAATAGCCCAAAGAGATGATTGAGCAAAGTTGGTATACATTAACTTGCCCATGCGAGGAACCCAACCTATAAGTTCCAGTGCTCCTTGAGAGATCATGAATTCTATGTTCATACCAAGCCTATACTAGTTCTCTAGCTATTCCACAAGAATCATTATTGTGGTTATTTTTATTTCTCCAATATTTTTTATTATCACTTTATTATGAAAATATTTTCTTGTCATATCTTTGGGCCTTGATTGATGTCAAGATCCACCCCCTTCCTACACACTACACCTGAATCCTAGGTTCATCACACCAATTCACTATTTGGGCATGACATGGATTTCAATGAAAATTTTTGGGGGTTAAAAAATAAATGTTCTCATTATTTTCTAAAAAATAAATAAATAAGGAGACTTCTTGTCTCACATTAAGATTCATCAAGAATAAATCAGAATTTAATTTTTTCTAAAAAATTAAATTATAAAGAAAAAATCATAAAATTTTCCAAAATTCCATTGATGAAAGCTTCAAATTTTAAAATTGAAAATTTGATTTTCTAAAAATACCCTTTAGTTCAAAATATGCACAACACCAAACTTTTGAAGTCAATTTCATGTTTAAATGATTTTGAAAAAAAGATTTGTAGAATGAGGGTACAAAATAGAGTTTTTTTCCAAAATTTTAAAACATAAGTTGTACTCAATTTAATTACAATAAATTAATCTATGAAAAAGTTCCTATGCTTCCACGAGGATAAGCATGACCAAGATGAAATAAAAGAGCTCATAATCACGGATAAATAAAGACATCTTACCTCAATAAAAAACTCGCAAAATATCAATTTTGTTCCCAACAAGAGATGAAATCCACATAGCAATCAATAAAATGTGTACTCCTATTCCCTAGAATTCATATTCCTAAGCCCAAACAATTCAACAATAAGCAATTCCAAGAAAATCCACTCTTTTTTCAATCTTGAGAAGAGAGTATTGAGAACAAAATTTCTTCAAAAATCAATAATGCAAATAAAAGGCCAAGTCTTTCTTTTATGCACTTTTTCCTTAACTATTTTCACTTTCACATGTTATTTCCATATTTTATTTTTATTTCAATTTTATATTTTTTTCAATTTCTCATTTCACAAAATATAATTTCATTAAATAAAAAATGCTTAAATCATCTCTTTTCCAAAATTTAAATAATTTTTAATTGAATTCTTACACAAAGAAATATTTTTTGACTATAAATAAATATAATTACAACAATAAAATATCATCTAATGCATATTAAATTACAATTTTCTCTTTCTTTTCTTTCTTAATTTTTTGATTCCCAATGCATCAGGAACTATTCATTTTTTTTCAAAATTATAATTGCATGCAACTTGGAAATAAACAACCATATTAAAAAGATGCGTTTATGAATTTTCCACAAACATAGATACCTATATCACCATTGATTTGGATCCAAAACCATGAGGAAAAATATAGATTCATCTTGCATTCAATTGAGTGTAATAGTGGTTACCAAACATATAAGCCTATAATGAAATATCTAATTAACCATCATTGGGGAATAATTCAAACCTACATATCATGTGGAGACCATATACCTGTATCCACTCAATGCACACGTCAAGTGTACCTGCTAAATATATAATAGTCAAAGTACATGAAAACATTCAACATCGTATAACACATTTAATCATGATACATATAATGATAACCATGAAATAATTTATGAATATCCAAGGATACAACATTAATAAAATACATTAAGTCCTCACAAGGAACTTGGAAGATTGACATAAACACATCACTATGCAACCAAAACACGAACAACTGAAATGTTGAGGAAAACCATATTAAACATGTGGGTGGTCCAATACACCATACAATTCTCAAGGAAACAAACACAAGAATGACCTATGCATCCCCAAATACATAGCTATAAAATAAAGCCAAGACCGAGATATCTCAAGTCCATAAATGAGAGGGAATTATAGAAAAGATAGCTACTTCATGAGTTGTTTTGGAAATGAATATTCCTTTTGGTGGGAATTGAGATCACCCCCAACACTAGATACCACCTACAAACAAATGGATAGACCAAGATTATGAAAAAATGGTTAGAAGGTTATTTGAGAAATTATGTTGTTAATTTCAGTGAAAGAATTTGATCAAGTAGCTCTACTTAGGGAGCACTATTACAACACCACCTACCACATGCCAATAAAGATGTCATTATTCAAAAACTTGTATGGGTATGAATCTTAAAGCTTCATTGATCCCATTCTAATAGATAGTAGGCTACTAGAAGCGATGCAGTCAAATAGAGCCAATACATTATGAAGTCACTCAAGAATTTAATCTCTAGTAGACTAAAAACCAATAAAATATGTATGTATAACATCATAGGATCAAGAGAATATTTGAGATTGGAGACATGGTTTTTATGGGATTAAATTTGTACAAGTAATCTTATTTGAAGGCAAGGGGGTTGGAATATCACTAGCCATATTTCTAGATGCCTTATAGAATTCTAAGAAGGATTGAAAAAGTTGCCTATGAGTTGGAATTGTTAGAGGGAAGCCATATTTTCCACGTCTTGCCTCAAAAAGGTGTTGGGAAAATATATATAACCTTTGAATTAGTTTCCTCTAATTTATGAAAATGGTAAATTAGTTTTTCTTTTTGAAGTAGTCGTGGATGTGAGGGAGAGGAATCTAATAAATAGAAGTGATATGAAGTACCTAATTTAGTGGAAAGATCTTTTGATGAAGAATGTAACATGGGAAGGAAAAAAAATATAGGTGGAACATCTAAACTTGCAATTTCTTGAGGACAATCAATTTTGAGTGGGATGGACTTGTCATGTCCTATTTTCAATCAATCTAAGAATATACATATTATATTTGTACTTATGTCTTCTTTGTATTTTTTTCTATAAATTTTCCCTTCCCAAGTATGGTTTTTCTTCCAAGTCCTCTCTTCCCTTCTTCTTGTCAAAATTTTGAGCTTTCCCTTACTAGAATGCCCATTTCTTGACCCTTGACACCTTGTCCTATAGTTGTAGTCTTGTGACATGGTTGACCCCCAATCCTCAATATTTTTTCCCATGTTTTTACTCCCCTCCTAACTTCCTAGCATGTTTCATATTATTTTTAGTAATCTACTTTTTGTACCATTACTTTCAAATTGAAATATTTCCAACCCATGTTCACTGTTCAAATTTAAAGTTGTGGGTGTACATGGTAGCCAACTTGTTTTGTTTGTAGAGGATATAAAAGAGTGAATATTTTGATCCATAATCATTGCATTAACTTAAATAAAATTACTTTTAGAATCTATTTTGAGCACTTGTGTTCAAGCATAGGAATCTGAGGATGAGAATGTTTATGATTTTATTTGTGATTTTAGAGGGAGATTTTATAGAGTTCACATTTGAGCTTCATTAGACATAGATTTCAACCACATTGTATTGAGATGATTCACTTGGTATGAATTATTGTTGTTGCATCATCATTTGAATGTAATACGATAATTATTGTAATGGGAAAGAGAGAAGGAATTACATGTTGGAAATTTGTTTGTCATTGAGATGGTTAATGGATGTATGGCATATGATGTTAATACGGTATTGTCATTGATGTCAACATTGATGCATTGATGCATAACTAATTCTTGATGAGCATGATCTAATATGGTGTTGCTAGTGATTTCATCCACTGAACAACTGTAGAAGTGTTGGTTAGGAGAAGAAAAAATGTTTTTGATTAATTGCCTAAGTCTCAGTGTACAATTCTAGTATTTAGTGAACCAATTTTATGCTCTGCATTGCTCTGCTATGAAGATTCTTGCCATACAGTTCTAAGGTAATATTGGTGCATGTTGGAGGACTCTAAATCCAAAGTTTCAAAGCCTTGAAGTCCTCCACAACTAAAGTTAGAATTAATAGAGTTTATCAATCTTGGTAATGGAAAATTTACAAAGACATAGTACGTGATTGAAATGCTCCACATTCCATCATAGATAAATATTTGCTATGCAATTTTTAGGATGTGTTTACAGATGTCAAAAATGTGTATGATCCAAGTGGAAAGTGCTTTGGAGATCAGTGGTTCAAGTTGTGAATGAAAAACTAGTTCATTCTATTGTTACTTCACCAGTGGTGCCAACCTAAAGGGTTTGGGGTCACGCACAATTAAAGCATATATAGATCAGACTTATGAGAGTAATTAATGGTCATTCCAACCTATTTTGATGTGTCACATGTTTTGGATTATTCTATGAATCATGTGTGGTTGAGTTTTGATCCGATAGGTTATTGCATTGCACGACACATCTAATTAGGTTGACATAATTGATTTTTTTATTGGTTGTGATATATAGATGATTAATTTCTTGTGTGTTAAAAAAGAGGTGATATAATTAAGTGTGTGTGCAAGATCTGGTGAAGATTAGTGTGAGTTGTTATTAGGGTGAAGGATGAAGTGTGTTAAGCTAGTTTTCTGAGCCTAATTGGAATAATCTTTAGCATATTATAGATACATTGTAACCAGTTCAATACTTGGTAATGAGCCACCCTCTTTTCTATTCTAGTAGTGATCCATTTATTCTATTCTCTAGAAAATGAGTCCTCCAAACAGTGATTCCACCTAGTAGTGATCCATTTTGTAATATATTGTAACCAATAATGATATATTGTGAGCTAATTCTCACTGTGGTTTTTTCCCTTTTTAGGTTTTCCACATAAATCTGGTGTTCTTATGTTCTTTGATGTGATGCATGATTTCTATGTTCCTTTCCATTACTGCAATTTTAATGTGATGCATTGAATGAATGTTTAAAGTTGACGAAGTTAATGAATTTTAGTGAATACTAATTCACCCACCCTCTCAATATTCTAGGTGTTCGACAATTGGTATCAGAGCTTGGTTCCTTCAATTGGATTGATTGCTAAGGTAGATCTTGAAGGTTAAACACATGGCTACAAGGAAGTATCCTATCCCTCTAGAAGAGATTATCCCTAAAGGGTTTACTGAAGAAGATTGTGATGTTGATATGGAAGGAAAACTTAAATCAACCCTTAAAGATTTAGATAAAAGAAAAAACTGAGAATAGAGATCTAAAAAAGGATCTTAATGATGTAGCTAAGTGTATTAATAAGTTGAGAGAGAAACTCAATAAAGGTACAAAAAAATTTAAGGAAATAAATGAGCAGCTCAAGCAATCAAATAAGACTATCACCAGTTTGAAAATGCAAGTCAAATAAGGAAAAAGAGTTGAAGACTACCTGAATTCCAATATGAAAGAAAAATCTAAAGAATATTCAAATCTTAAACAAGAGGTTGCAATCTTGAGATCAGATCTAGAGAAAGCAAAGAATCAAATAGACAAATTCAAGAAGAGCTCCACAATGCTTGATGAGATGGTTGCAAATTAGAAGGCTTCTAAGGACAAAGAAGGTTTAGGGTTTTTGAAAGGATAAATTTTAAAGGAAAATCAAGCTCCAAACAATGTTGAAAGGAAGAATGATAAGAAGAACAATGTCAAATAGATTTGGAACCAAAAGAAAGAATTCAAAAGGCCTCCTATCAGTCAACTTGCTACACAAAAGGTACTCATCTTTTAAAGGTTACTATTATTCCTGCAATAAATTTGGACATAAAGTTGTAGAGTGTAGAAGTAGAATGAATCAAAATGTTTAATCATTTCCTGATTAGTGCTTTACATGCAATAGATTTGGTCATAAAACTAGTGAATGCAAAAATAAGATGATGAGTGGTTACAATAATGGCATGATGTTTCAATATTTCAAAGGCTACTATTATACATATAATGGATTTGGGCATAAGGGTTTTGAATATAGATCTAGAATGGATAGAAGTAAGCTTGTTCAAAAGGGTGTCATATGCCATAATTACAACAAATCAAGACATAACAAAGTTATACAGATCTAAGAATGTGAAAACCTTTGTTTTGCAAAAGAAGAAGAATGGTCCAATAAAGAAGAAAGTGGATCTAATTGAGATGAAGGAAATTAATAATATCTAAAAAAATAAAGAAGAGAATGAAGTGAAGAATGAGTTTTTTCCAACTCTTGGTGCATATGTATCCTTTGGGAACTAGATGAATAGATTTGGTTTAGGGGGAGTTAACAAAAAAATCCTTAAGCCCCTGCCAAAGAAGTGGTGTTGATGTATTCAACACATTGATATGAGATGTAGGTTGA
Source organism: Sequoia sempervirens (assembly GCA_007258455.2). Taxonomy (NCBI): domain Eukaryota; kingdom Viridiplantae; phylum Streptophyta; class Pinopsida; order Cupressales; family Cupressaceae; genus Sequoia; species Sequoia sempervirens. The sequence goes on from VDFB02086081.1 coordinate 1,069,530, forward strand.
TAAGCTTGATCTATTAGTGAAATCAACGGTGAAAAATTTTTTGTTGTAGAGATTTATGGAGTGATTGAAGGTGACTATGTCAATATAATGAGGGTTTTCCAACTTTTTAAATTGACTTTATTCACTACAATAAAATTATTTTAGGTCTTTGAAAAAGTGTTTATATGTGATTTTGCATGTGATTAAGTCATTTACAATTGAGCATTTAAAGAGTGAAGAGAAGAGCAAAGGTGACTTGAAGCATTTGGTGCATTATGTGAAACCCTAACAGGTGAAGTAATTCTAGTGTCATGTGAACCCTACCAACATATAATCAAATGTATTTATTAATATTCTGTGAAACCCTAGTGTTGTTCATGATGTTTACTCCATAAGTGATTGATATATTGTAATTACCAAGACCTAAGTTTAAGAAACACCTCTACAACTCCATGGAGACATCTAAATGGTGCATTTTTCAAAGTTCCCTTCGGAGTGATGCACACAGAACAAGTAAGAATTTACATCCATGTGCAAATGGAAGAGTATAATCATTTGAAGTTGGGAGAATTGTGGGTAAATAAGTTAACCAAAGATGATTTTGAATTGAAACATAAATTTGGAAGTTTGATCGAGAATAAATTAGATGTTTGGAACAATTTCACTATTTTCTATTATGTGGATGAGTGGGTTAGATATGTCTTGAGATGAATCCATGATAAATTCTTGTGGATAGACCTATCGCACATGATCAACAAGGATGCAATTAGGGTTGTCACATGTGAGTTTGTGCTCTACAGGACCAATTTTGACATTAAGGCCATGAAGAATGATGTGGTAATGAAGCTAACATAAGAAAAATTTTACAAACTTGCTCTCATTGTTAATGACATTGAAGATCCAAATATGAGGTTACATCTATAATGATTGGGTATAAGATTGTATTCACAAATAGAGAGAACTTTGCTTTTGCCACCATGGTTTACATTGCCTACCAGATGGTGAAGGAAGGCATGGATATAGAATTATGTGAACTGCTAAGACAACAATTGTCAGAGAACCTATAGAAGACTAAAGAATTAAGATAACCCTTATGGTATTAAACTCTAATCATTTTATTATTATTATACAAGTTTCTTAGGGAGTTACTATAGACACTCAAAATATCTTGATCGACATTGTGCACTTGATTCTAATTAACTAACACCGATTCTTCCTTAATCACTTCCACACTAACCAATTAATTGAATAATCTTTATTTAGTTAATTAAATTCATTAAATTTCCTTCTTAAATCAAATAATGAACTTTATCAGATTCTTTCATCATCACCAATCGTAATGTTCTTCCTTTAATTAAATAAACCAATATATTTAATTAAAATCCTAATGTTCTTCCTTTAATTGAATAAATCAATTTATTTGATTAAAATCCTAAAGTTCTAACATCCTCTCATTTGATTTAAATAAACCCAAACATTTAAATCAAATGTCATAAATCAATTAATTTCACCTGAGTTAATTAATCCTAGATTAATTAATCTTAACACTAATCCCCCATTCCTCTAGCTTTTAACTCCACCCTAGGGTAAGTCAACCTTGGTCAACTATCCAATTTGCACATGTAAATCAATTTATTTTATTTACTAAATTACCTTATTTTCATTCAAAAATGGCATATTCTTTGAATATTCCACCCACTTGACTTTTCCCTCCCAAAGGACTTTTGTCCTCTTTATGAGCCACCTTGGCATTAAAGGCTATTACATGTCCTCTTTTTTCAGCCACCTTTGCATTAAGAGATCTTACACCTCCTCTTACACAAGCCACCTCTTGGCATTCACTCCTCTTACACATTCCATCTACCCAGATGTGCTCACACATGTGTGAGCACACCTCCTCCAAGATTCATTAGCATGTTGACAAGTGGCACAATGCCATTGGTCCAATATTTTAATCACACATTCTCCCCATCCTTCACTCTTCAATCCTTCTTACTTATAAATAGAGGCCTTCTCTATTGATTGACGATTGACAATTTCATGCAAGGTTATTGTTCACAATATCATCCAAGTTAGCACATAATTTCTCCATCATAGCCAGGTTCATGCCATTTTGTTCATCACACATCCATCATCAAGCTTATCAAGGGATTGGGAGAGGGATTCTTTCCACATCAAAGAAGCACCAATCCCCCTATGGCATGCTAGTTTGAGCATTTAGAACAATATTTCATTACTAGTTTATTTGATATTTTACTTTGTTTTCATGTTCTTATGTTTAAATGAATTTCATAGGGAATGCTTAATTTCTACTTGTTTATTGACTAATGATCACTTGTTTGTTCATGTTTGAGCAGGCCTAGTAAGAGAATTCACATTTTGGCACTAGAAGGAGGGCACAAATCTCAAAATTAACACATTTTTTTTCCATTTCCATCATTTTTTCTCTTTTTTGTCTTTCCTAGACACAATGACACTCAAAAGACAAACAACGACACAATCATTTCAACATCGCTATATAGCGACACTTCCTCTGTGACCAAAAGGTGACATTGTGTCAATTTTCTTGAAGTTGTGTTGATGAAACTCAAAAGAGCGATGCTAGTGAATATGGTGACACAAATGCAGTATTTGTTTTTCCATAGAGTGACACTGAATTTAGTAGAGTGATGTTAAAATCCTCAAATAGAAACACAACTGTGGAAAGTGACACTGGGTCTGGCTAAAATATCAGTATTGAAATTTATATTTTAGCATGTGCTTCATATATTGATCTCCTTTTACCGTTGACCTATTTTTTGGCTCTATTTTTTTTGTAGGTTGATCAACTTTTTCATGTTAAGTGACAATGAAGAAGAAGAAACAAGGAGAAGGTTTCTTATGATACTATTTCATGATTGTAACAAGTGTTTTTAACACTTTGGGGACACCTATAACCCAATCTTCAGAATCTTGTTAGCTTTCAGTTTAGGACTCAACTACATCTCGTTCAGGTTTTGAAAAAAAGAACACACAAAAGGTTAAAAAAAACATTACAAACTCACTAGATTTGATTTTGGGTCTTAAAAATTGAATAATCAACTTCACACTCAAATTTTGTGCTATAAAAAGAATTCATTTATTGCTTTTAAGGACTAAAAAGAATTTGTGCTTGTTCTGTTTTGTAATCTTTTCTACAAACTCTTGTCATTTGAATGTGTATGCACTTCTATCACACTTTACGGTGATCTTGAGAATCAAAATCATTTTAGTGGCATTAGGTTGTCCAAAATATTGCCTCCACATTTCAAATTTGGGTTTTAAAATTGAACAAATCTTGCTAGTGTGAGAAAAGGCATCGCATATGTTCTCTCTTTGTTCATGAAACAAAGATTGATTGAACTACGGATGTAATTACTTGCTTTTGTTCACTTTTAGAGGGATTTCCTTGGTGGGAAAAATTTCTCACCCTAAGGGAATGACCCAAGCAATAATGAACATAATCCAAGCTCTTCCAAACCGCTATATAAATTTGTGGTTACAATGAAAATCATCAACAATGGAAAGCGGTGCATGATAACTCTCCCCTAGTGTCTTTATGATGTGTAAAGCCCTTGTTCTAAGGGTTGGGAGATCTCTCACAAGGATTTTATCATTGCACCCTCTAAACTGGATGCCCTTATTACAAACCTTTGTTTAGAATCCAAAATCCCAATATTTGTTGGTGTTAGGAGGTCAGACCTCTAGAGCTGTCCCACATACTTGTGGTTCTATGTAGAGATGAAAAGTTCATCATGGAAGATTCATGAGAACTAAAGCTTAGTTGAACCATAGAAGTGAGTCCCATGGAGGGGAGTCAGTGTGGTCAAGCCTCTAATAATCCACTCTAAATAAGCGTAGCTAGAGAAATCCAAGTGGGAATTCAACATATATTTTCTTTTCCATCCTAGGATTGTGCAATCTTTGAGTCAGTTAAACACATTGCTTGGATCCAAAATCTTGAAAAAAAACATTTAACAAGGTCATCAAACTTCAAACCCTTTAGAGGAGGCAAATACCTTTGAAAGGTACAAGTATTACTGCTTGTCCCTAGGGATTTATCCTTAGAGACTTCTAAATATTTGGGCTTATATTTCAATTTTCTCTCTCTAAAGTCAACATTAGGGAACTATGGCCTTGATTCTCTTTATTTCCACATAATGGACCTTGTGGGATGAAAATAAATTGAGACATAGACATCTAGTTGAAAAGCTAAGCAAGAAAATGTTTGTGGTAAAAAGAATCCATTAAGCAAAGATAAAAGGACAAATTGAACCCTACACATGTGTTTTCTCAAATGATTTCCTGCAAGATCAAAGTCCCAAAACCAAAGTCCATCAATCGTCACAAACGTCTTAGTCTAAGAAATCTCAAGAAACATCAGTCTATGCTTTACAAAGTTAGAGAAAGATTGGTCTATAACTTTAACAAACGTGCTTCAAATGATAATAATAATTTTTATTCATTCTATTACTGTCAAAATCCAAGTATTTTTCAATATTTTGAGTTTCTCACAAGTATAGCATGTTCTTCAATACCTAGGTCTTGTAAAAAAAAGTCTCTCTAAGTTCACTTAGGATCAAAATCAACACTTTCATCCATCCCCAAACATCAATCAAATCCCATCTCACAAACAAATCTTAGAATCTTGGAAAAAATCCTTCATGCTAGGCTTTTGGAAAATCCTTCAAAATCAAAATCAAAATCATCTTGTTTGACTAAGTGTTTGTGGATGCATCCTTCTTCATACACTTAGTTAAATTATCACCTTATGGAAAAGTTTATTCCAAAATAACATCTAACCTCTTGGAGTTTATAAGTTCAATATCAAATCCAAATCAAATCCAAAAATAAAAACTCCAAAAGTCCTAAAGCCTAGTATCCCTCCAAGGTTTCTTAAGAGTTCAATCATTCACAATCACCTATCTTTCATTATCTCATCACCATCCTTTGATCCTTAACATCTTATATTTTTCTTTTTTGTACCTAAGGTTTAGACCAACCTAAGGAGTTAGAGGTTTACCTCCAATATTCTTTAAAGTTGATCCTTATTTTATGGTCCAAACTAGATCTCAACACAAGAAGAACATGGAAACAAACAAAGAAACATCCACTTCAAGTGACTTGAGTCAAACTACACTTGAAATCAACCCCATCGGATCTAGAAATCCCTCACTCAACCTTCCTCAACTACCACAAGATCTTCAAGAGGGAGGTTTCCAAGTGGAGGATATTACCAAAAATTTCCTAGGAATGATTCAAGATGAAATCATGGAAATGGTCCAAAATCATGAAAATCACAGAATTGTCAACACAATGATGAGACTTAATCCTTCACAATACATGTTAGAATTGGTAAAGGAAGGGGCTAAACTCCCTTCTTATTATGGTGTGAGCAGTATTGTGGAGAAACCTCTTGGTATTATGCCACTGGTATCATTCACACCTTTCTTCCAAAACATTATTCAATCCATGCCACAACCGACATCATCTCATGCTCCAAGTCAACCCATGGTTACCAAGGGGAGTTCATTACTTCATGCTCTTCAAACACACCCCATTGTAAATAACCAAGACTTAGATGCAAATACCATCTTGTGTCAACCAAATACCATTCCTCAAAATCCAAAACATCCATACATTCCACTCATCTTTGTGACACCAACAATCCATCCACTTTCATTGCATCACTGACATATTCCTTGACACACAAGTCTCTCTCCCCATGACTTCATAAGGACAAGGGGGAATATTTGGAAAAGGGGGAATCTTTGATCCCTCATCATCACTTTCTCAAGGAAACACAACACCAATCTTCCCATCATTTTCCCCTCTACCATTGACATTCACACCAATCCTCAGTTTAGGGAAACCCTCTTTACCAATTCTCAATCAACAAAATCAAAACAATCCTCCAATCATGAATCAAATTAATGTACCAAATCCTCCAAGCATGCCACTGATATCACAACACCATATGGCACCAATCCAAATGACACAATCAATCGTTGCACCATCTATAAATGTGGTCTCCTAAGGACCTAGCATAACAACCGCACCATCTATCATGCAACCCCATATCATCACCCAAACGACACCTCAACAACCACCTCATAAAAATCTTATCACAACATCTCACACCATTTTGAATCCCCCACCTCCACCACCAAATCCAAACATGGAAAATCAATATAGCATCACACTGAAAGCTGCCCAACAAGCCTATCAAAAAGCATTCCAATAGTTCCAAGCTCAAAAAACCACACAAGCCACATAGCAAGCTGCACAATGAGCAAAATAGGTTGCTCAAGCACAAGCACAAGCTTTATTGCAACAACAAGCCACCCAAGTTGCACAAGCTACATAAGCCACACAAGCCACACAAGTCGCCCAAGCCAAATAGGTCACCCAACAAGCTCAAGCTCAAGCATAAGGTCAATATCAAGCATAGCAAGCTCAAGCACAAGACTTATTATAGCAACAGGCTTACCAACAAGATTTACAACAATACTAAGCAAAACAACAAGCAACTCAACTACAAGCCCAATAAGAAGCCTTGTTGGCACAACAACAATTGAAAGCATACCAACAAGCATTGGTGGCACAAAAAAACTTGTAACATCCTCCCACAAACACACAAAACAACCCACCTATCACTAAAACAATCAAACCACCCCAAAATGCATTCATCCCACCACCCGATCCATAAAATGATGTGTCTGTACAAATCAAATTTCTCTCACAACAAGTGATAGACCTACAATTGGTAAAAACAATGAAAAAAAAAGGGAATTTATGCCCTTATCCTTTCAATAGAAGCATTTCAATGGTTCCATTCCCACAAGGCTTTGAAATAATAAAATTTGACAAATACCGTGGACCTGAAAATCCTAAAGATCACATTAGGGAATTTCATGTCCACTATATGGAAATTTCCTATGAATACTCATATCTAATGTGGCTCTTCCCTCAAAGTTTGGCTAGCCCAGCAATGGAATGGTTCTTTCACCTTCCTCCTAGAATAAAAAACTTCCAAGAAATTGTGGACTTGTTCATATAGAACTATTCATTCAACATAGGCATGGATGTGAGTCAAGAGGAACTATTCACTCTAAAAAATCCAAGGGGGAAACATTCACATCCTTCTTGCAAAAATGGAAATCCAAGGACAACAGGAGCAAGTGGACTATGCCAGAGGAACATCAAATCTGTACTACCATCACCAATCTTGAAGGGACCTTGTCCTTCCATTTGAAAATGTAATGCATCACCACATATGACTAGTTGATCCCTAAGGAACTCAACATCGAAAGAGCCCTTATCGCACAAGGATAAACACTTACTTATCAAGACAATCATCCATCCACCAATTACAATGAAAAACATCGCATGTGGCAAAGGAAAAGAATGTTACTAATGAAGGTGTGGTTGATGCCAAAGTTATTATCAGTGCTCCAAGGAAAAATACACAGTCATATCAACAACCACAAGTCAACAACCAAAACCACACACAAGCCAACACATCACAATAGCCCAACAATCAAGTGGTCGATAACCTAAATAATCAAGGGGGACCACCCCCAAGGAATAGATATCCCCTTAAATGAAAATACACGCCACTTGGGGAACCAATTGAGTCTATCCTGTAGCAATTGGTATAGGAGAATCTCATTAAAATCCCTATTTATGAAAATTATCAAGAGCCTCAAGTTAAACCACCATGGTATAACAAAAATTAGGTTTGTTATTTTCATAAAATTAAGGGACACACGTTAGCTAGTTGCATGCGACTAAAAATTTTGATCTAAGATCTCATTGATGTCAAGACAATAAATGTTGAACAACCCGTAGGGAATCAAGATCTTAAAATATACAAGAATTTGATGCTAGATCACAATAAAGGAAACAACAATGGTAAGGAAAAATATAACAATGTAAACCATGTTTACTATCATGTTGTTTCATCCTTGGATGAGTGGGTTATAGTTGTCAACATCAAGGGAGCTAGAGCCGATTATGGAGTCACCACACATGGTGGAAAAATTACCATTGCTGGATAGTCTCAACCAGCAAGGGCATCTGCCACAAATCCAAAGTCAGTACCTAGCAGTTATAATATTTTGGATCAATTAAAAAAGACCCCTGCCCAAATCTCCATCATGGAATTACTAAAAATCTCACCAACCCATAGGGAAATCCTAGAAAAGGCATTAGCATCATCCACCATCCCCATGGATCTTGATGTAGACCACTTCCAAGCTATGCTCGGACATATCACCACCCCACATCTCCTAAAATTTTATGATCAAAACTTCCCAACTCAACCATCTCATAACTGTGCACTCCATCTTGGGGTCCTAGTCCATAAGAATAAAGTCAAAAGAGTCTTGGTGGATGGAGGTGCAAGGCTGAATATTTGTACTATCAAGCTAATAAAGAATCTAGGATTCTCTGAAGACATCATTGAAAAGGGTAAAGGTATTAAAATTAGGGCATATGATGATCAAGAACGAGTGTCTCAAGGCACCATTCAACTCCCTACTCAAGTAGGGCCAGCTATCATGGAAACCAAATTCCAAGTCCTTGATCTAGAATTACCTTACAATATCCTCCTAGGGCACCCATGGATTCATTGGATGTAAGTTGTTGCATCCACCTTCCATCAATGTGTCAAGTTTCCTTATCAAAATCAAGAGGTCACAATCCATGGAGATCCTAAACCATTTTATTATTGCAAGAATCTAGAATCCAAGTACTACAAGATCCCTCAGGTCCCAAAGAATGATGAAGGGCCCACATCTCCATATATAAACCCAACTACCCTCGCCTCCACTTTTGAGACAAAGACACCCTCCATTTTGGACATCTTTGATATTAAATTCATTATCCAAGATAATGGGTGTGGGGACTACAAAATGAAAAAGAGTGCCTTTGTAATAGGAGAGTTGCCTCAATCTCCTCAGTCTTATGGGAATACCCAACTGACTAACACATTATCTCAAGCCTTCAAAGCAAACCCCTCTAGATTCAAAAGGTGGGGGGACCTAATTCAAGAAGTGGTAGATGAAAGGGATATATCAAGCTTATTGTATCAAGATGAAAGGCCCATACCTAAACTTCCCATGTGGAAAATAAAAACAAAGGACTACAATTAATGCAATGATAGGGTTATAATAAAAATGAAAATCTTGGAAAAAATGATAACGACCTACTAGAATCCATCATTCCTGAAAAGTGAATAAAGAATCTCAACCTTGGATGCACCCCTCTGAAGATAACCATACATGGAAAAGGTGCCCTGGTTAAAAAGTCAAAGCTCCTCTTCAGTTATCAATATCCACAAGTTTACCTTTAGATAACTTTACCTTTGACATAACCAATGTATGTGACACAGACCTCATAACTGACCTACCCATGCTATTCGATGATTACACCCTTTTCATGATTAGTACCCTATCTTTTGAACCAATTAGCCAGACCAATGAGCTAAAACTTGTCTAACCCCAACTCATCAATTACAACCAACGAGGACCACTAATTTTAGACACATTAAAAAATGATGAGGCTCTCTTAGAATTCATGGGACTACATGATACTCTACCATGTGCAGATCATAAAGTTGGGTTTGAAATTGAGCTAGGCATGCATGCATACTATGGGGAAACGATTGAATCCTTCTATTGCAAAATTTAAAATTTAAGAGTAATATCTTGGTCTTTAAGTGAAAACCACACCATGGCACTATCTGACCTGAAAATAGTAAAAACAAAAGACACATACAATGGTGAAAACCTCTCTGAGGCACAAAAAGATGAGAGATTCAATCTTCCCCTTAGTGTTATTCATGAGGAAAAATCAGTAGTATTGGCTAAGAAGTGTAATCCAGTTAACCTAGGAACTGAGGAAACACCACATATCACATTCTATGCAAAATCACTTTTGACAAAAGAATAGGAACTTTTAGCTGCATTTATGAGAGAAAGAAAGGTAAACTTCACATGGACCTATGTTGACATTCCCAGTCTTCATCCAAAGGTTGTAGTTCATCATCTAGTTGTTTATCCAGAGGAGAAACTAGTAAGACAAAATCTAAGAAAGATGCATCCAAAAATAGAATTACTAGTCAAACTTGATTTATAGAAGCTCATTGATGCTAGCCTCATACGGCCAATTGATTATCTAGAATGGGTTTCAAACTTGGTACCAATCAATAAGCCCACTGGGGACATTTATATTTGCACTAACTTCAGGGACCTAAACAAGGCATGCCCTAAGGATGACTTCCCTCTTCCCAATATCAACATGATTGTGGATCAAACAACAGGGCATGAAATGTTGTCATTAATGGATGGGTTCTCAGGGTACAATCAAATAATGATAGCCAAAGATGATCAACATAAAACAACCTTTACCTGTCCATGGGGTACATATTGCTGGAACATGATGCCATTTGGGTTGAAAAATTCCAAAGCTACCTATCAAGAGCTATGATGTTGATCTTCCACAACATGATTCACAAAATTGTGGAAGACTATGTGGATAACATACCAGCTCTAAGCTCTATCTTTGACAGGATAGAAGAATATAAGGTCAGACTCAATCCAAAGAAGTGTGTCTTCGGGGTGCAATTAGGAAATTTCCTTAGGTATATTGTATCTATGAGAGGAATCGAGGTAGATCCTACCAAATTCAAAGCAATTATCGAGATGGAAGCGCCAAGAACATTGAAGTAGTTAAGGGGTTTCTAGGGAAGGCTCCAATCCATTCGCCGATTTATAGCACAGTTGGTAGATAAGGCTATCCCATATTCTCATCTACTCCAAAAGGGGGTGGCATACAAGTGGGATGAGAAATGTGATCAGGTGTTCAATAAAATCAAGGATTACTTGCTCACACCACCAATTCTGAACAAGCCATTGATCATGTATATATCGGCAACAACAACAGCCCTTGGTGCTCTCTTGGATCAACATGATGAAAACGAGAAAGAGAGAGCTATTTACTACATCAGTAGAATTATGGTAGGAAATGAGCTAAATTATACATCCATTGAGAAGGCTTGCCTAGCAGTAGTGTTCGCCACACAGAAATTCAGACACTATATGTTGGCACATTAGATAGAACTCATTGCTAAGATAGACCCTCTCAAGTATCTTCTTTCCAAATCAACACTCATAGGGTGGAAAACTAAATGGGTCATGATCCTAATGGAATACGACATTAAGTATGTATAATGGAAGGCCATTAAAGGATAAGTAATTGTAGACTAGTTGGTAGAAGCACCGATGTATTCAGAGAACCCATTAGTATCAAAAAAATTTGATGATTCAATCTTTAACCTAAGTGTGACAGATCACTAGAAAGTATATTTTGATGGATGCTACACACAACATGGGTTAGAATCTGGGGTCTTCTTCATTACACCACAAGGAGATTGCATACCAAAGTCATACAAGCTATCTTTTCCTTGCACAAATAACATTGCAGAATATGAGGCTCTTGTTATAGGACTCAAAATTGTAGTACAATGGCAGATCATGGAACTCAAGGTCCTTGGAGACTCACAACTTATCATCAACTAGGTCAATGATGAATACCAAATAAAATATGACAAATTGACTCCATACAAGAAAATGGTGGAAAACCTCAAAGAGTTCTTCATTGATATCATGTTTGATCAAATACCCTGGGTAAACAATAGAGTAGTGGATGATATGGCAATAATTAGATCGCTGCTAGATATCCCATACAACATCACTAAGCAAGAATTAATTGTAGAGTAGCTTCTCATACTAGCTTTCGAGGTACTAGAGTCTGAATTCATTTGTGAAATCATTGGTCCTAATGACCCTTGGTATCATGATATCTACACCTACTTGAAAATAGGAGTCCTCCCTGCTGATAACACCCTGAACCTTAAAAAACATTTTTCAAGAAGTCATCCCGCTTTGTTATCTTAGGAGACACCCTATATCATAGGAGTATCGAAGGAAACCTATTACGATGCCTTAACCTTAAGGAAGCTTTGTTTTCTTTAACCAAGGTACACGATTGCATTTTTGTATCACATTTGAGTGGTATGACCTTATCCAAGAAACTACTGAGGACCGAGTACTATTGGCCTACAATGGGGAAGGAAGCTCACAACTATGTCTTAAAATGTTTGCAATGTCAACAGCATGGGGACCTCATCCATTCACCAACTCAAGAGCTTTGACCGATCATAACACCCTGGCCCTTTTCACAATGGGGGTTTGATCTCATTGGTAAAATCAAACCCACTTCATCCAATGGACACAAGTTCATTATCACCACCATTGAGTACTTCATGAAGTGGGTAGAGGCCATTCCAGTGACCTACATCATAGGGAAGTAGATTTCCAAGTTCATCCTAAACTAACTCATTTGTCGTTACAGTGTTCCAGAAACCCTTATCTCAGATAATGGGACACCTTTCAAGAACTAGGATGTCCAAGAACTATTCCAAAAATTCAATATCCAACATTGCTTCTCCACTCCATACTACCCCCAGGGAAATGACCAAGCTGAGGATACCAATAAAACCATCTTGAAAATCCTAAAGAAAATAGTCAATGAAGTTGGTCATGACTAGAACCTACAACTGAACCCCACCCTATGGGCTTACCAAACAAGCATCCACACACCAATAGGTACAACCCCATTCTCCCTAGTCTATAGATTAGAAGCTATACTTCCTATTGAGATCAAGCTCCCATCCTTAAGGATATCACTGTAGAACCTCATTATAGATGAAGAATATCAGGTACCATGGTTGAATCAGTTGGACCTATTGGATGAACAGTGCATGGATGCCTTGAACCATCTACAAGTCTACTAGAATTGTCTAAAAAGGAGCTACAATTAGAAGATCAGGAGTTGGTCCTTTCAAGTGGGAGAGCTTGTGCTAAAAGAAAACCAAAAACATGTGCCAAATCTAGACAACGAGGGAAATTTTGAACCCAACTGGTTGGGGCCCTTCATCAACATGACAAGTTATAAATCAAGAGCATATCAGTTGTCAACACCAGAAGGGGAGCCTTTGTAGGAGGCCATCAACATCTCCCATCTCAAAAAGTTTTATATCTAATCTTTCAAGGTATAAATCCAAAAAATACAAAAAAAAATAAAAATATAAAAATCAAAAAAAATCAAAAAGAGGATTGAAAGCAGTAGAGAAAAAAATTGTCCTCTAGTGAAAACCACTTCGGAGGCAGTTTGGGCAAGTACCTTGGTGAAAACCTGGAAAACAGGTGCCTTGTGTAAATAAAATACTTTCCACCCACCATGATTTCTTTGGCTTGTTCTGCATCATTCATCCATCACATTCCATTCATCCTTCCATCACCCATCCGCATCTGCATCATAGCTTGATCCTACGTTTGTATCATGTTCCTTCCTAGTACTACTTGGCACATTCCCAAGGATAGTTGTCCTACCTATATCAGAGTAGTCTATCACACCATGCTGGGGGCATGTTCTTATACCTACATACGATTGGATTTGTGTATACTCTTGAAATCATCCTTAAAATTAGAAAATCCAAAAACATCAGAAAATCAAAAAAACCCAAAAACATTCAAAACATATCAAAAATCCAAAAATAGGTCAAAAAAGTCAAAAATCAAAAATAGAGTCATCTTGTCGAACTACGAGTCTCTGAGCTTTTAACATAGGCAAGGCCATCATCGATGTGCCCCTAAGACACCATAGGTCAATCCTTTAGGAGTTCGTCACAATAAAGAGGCAATCCATTTGTTCATATCTCATCAATAAATGAGTCTTTGTTAGTCAAACTACGTGGTCTCTGCATGTATAATGTAGGAAAGGATAATCTTTGATCAGCTCTCGAAGCCCCTAGGATAACTCTTTAGGTTAGGTTCTTGGTCAAAATTTCAAAAAAAACACAAAAACATTAAAAAATTCAAAAATCAAAACATTTGTAAAACATTCTGAAAATACCAAAAATAGCCTCAAAACATTTCAAAACATCAAAAACATCCAAAAATTTGAAAAAATCCATCCATCCTATTTCGCATTCACCTGCAATAAACATCCACTCATAATAAATGATCATCATCTTCAAATTTTGGTGAAACAATTAGAAACAAGTTTAGCAAATCGAAAGTGAAAACTCAAACGTCAAGGTCTCAAGTCTAGGTCAGTAGGTAAACAAGTTGGTCAACTCTTGATACTAATATCCCATTATCTATTTAGTCCCAAAATCATCTAATAGTATCATGTCCTATGATGCATCCTTGCTATAGTGGACATCAACATCAGTCATCACCGTAGTTTAGTCTTAGCTAGAGGTATGAAGAACTTTAGCTTGTTTGTTTACTTCGTCCTTGTCTTGTTGATTTATCTTATTGCACTCATTCCAATTACCTCTTGATGATGTCTAAACAAAATGATTTAGAGAGACAGGAATGGGGCATTGATCATTATTTTTTTATCTATTGTGCTTGTTGGATATTCTTGTAATATAACCTTGGTCATGCTTACTTTGTTTGGTCTGTAGGGAGAGTGTTTTGGGTATCTTGTTGACCACATGGGAAGGTTCTACTTTTCTATGTTTTGGTTTGAGATGTTTTAAATATTTGAACTACATCCTAAATAGGGTTTTGTATGTCAGGTGTGAACATGGATACTCCTATTTGATTGTCAAGTCAAAGTCCATCACACTAGGTACAACGTCATTCTGGTTCTTTATACCTTGATGCATCGTATCTATGTGTGTTATAAAAAATAAGGTATGTAAGCTCTTTATATCCCCAATCTCTAATAAGCAATCATCATCATTATCATCTCAAAGTCAAAGGCTGATTTCTCTTTCTTCTATCTTTCTCACATACTAACACTAACATGGTATCATGACATTTAGAAACAAAAAACATCCATATATGCATCCATCCTACATCCACAAAATGTCAAAATACTACATATCATTCATATCATACATAATAGGAAACATCAATCATCTCACATACATTGCATAATATAGATTGATTATTCTAAGCATTTCATAAATCATATATTTGCATAAAATATTCATTGCATAATCATATAGGCATCATCACATGTTGCATCATCCATACATACATCTCATAATCATAACATATCACATCATCCATTTTGCATTATCATTTAGGGCATAATATAGATTCTTTATTCTAAGCATCTTAGAATCATTTGCATACCATAAATATGTGCATCCATACATCCATAGTGCAAACATCATCATCATAAAAGTGTATAGAAAATATACATCCATGAACATCTGTATAATCATCCATCACATAACATCTCATAAAATAAGGGCTATACATGTACATCATATCACATCCATATTGAATCACATTGCATAGACATAGAACATCAAATGCATCCATACATAAGGCATAAATAAAGTGAACACATTGCATCATAAATCAGTCGAACCCATATCGTATATATATCAAAAATCCATCACTGTCATGGTACAAAATCTGACTCAAATGTATGTATATCGATCATGATACAAAGCCCACGGGGCTATCAAAAAATGAAGCCCATGAATATCAAAATAATTGGGTATTGGTCCAAAAATTGTACCCATTTGCTAGCCCTGATGGCTGCTCCCCTTGCCTGCATGCCTCTTTGGCTAATCATCTATTTTTTGAGCCCCTGTCTGCTGAGAGTAATCTGGCTATCGAAGAGCTATGGGAACAACTTGTTGATAATGAAACCTATAGTACTTTTCCTCCTAGAAAACCTCATGGTACATTTTTGCTAGTACAGTCCTCCCCTGGGATGAGGTAGCTATGCTCTCTAGTTGTTTTCTATGGCTGACCTCCTGAGCTAACTGTAGCTCTGTGGCTTGTCTCTACTGGTGCTCATGGTCCCTCTTAGTAGTAAGGGCCTAGACCTACTGCCTAACTTGATCTCTCTCTAGTATAACCAAATGTATCTGCTAGCACTCATGGTCCTAGTCACCTGTAAGCACCTATATCTATGCCTGTAACTATTGTATCTACACATTGTGTGGATCCCTGGGCTACTGTGGCTGTTATATAGGTTGCCCATCTTGGGGTGGTGCTCTAGGTTCCTATCCATCTAGCCCTGCCCTTGCTCTCTGAGCACTCCTCCCCCAAGGTCTCCCTTGTGGAGGTACCACTCCTGGCTCTGTCAGTCAGTGTGGAGGACTGATCTAGTTGTTGTGGAGGTTGCCCATCTTTGGGTGGTGCTCCAAGTTGTGGTGGTTGTTGATTTGGCTATTGTGGAGGTTTCCCATCTTGGGGTGGTGCTCTAGGTTCCTGTCCATCTATCCCTACTTTTTCTCTCTAAGCACTCCTTCGTTGAGGTCTCCCTTGTGGAGGTACCACTCCTAGCTCAGTCAGTTAGTGTGGAGGACTGAACCAATCATCTTAGGCTCATGTCGTGCTTGAATCTACTAGCCCTTGGCTATAGGCCCATGGCATAGAAACCAACTATCAGAAGCAATCAACTACATTCGATGCTAGGATCATTTACCCCCATGAAGTCTCTTAGGTTGATCTAGAAAAAATGGTAGTATATTCGTCGTCTGGATGATCTTATACCTCCCCAAACTAGTGGACCACCTTGTCTGGGAGATAACACTCTATAATTGTATGCTCCCTCCCTTACATTAGTCGAGTCTACTGAGCATAAAATAGCTACTGTAATTCATCATACCAAGGTGGAATCTATAACCATGGCCTCCAGTGGAATACTATCAGATCATCTAGAACGTGATGCCAGTAAGGAAGACCCAGCTATCTAGTATGTCATAAATTAATCCCACCACCATATCTCCAAACTACTGGATCATCAGGCTCTATATCAATTGAAGTGTCAATTAGTCAAAGCACAACAATATGCTCCCAGGCCCAAATATGCAGCAGTGTCACTCCAGAGCCAATTGCTTGACCATCGCAGTATGCAAAATCATGTAAATCATGGTATAGTGTGGCCAACATCCCCGGTCCCCAAGAAAATAGGGTTCTCCACCTCAACATCCTATCCCATGCCAAGCCCCTTTCCAGACTACAAAACCTACCTTGTCGATCTAGAGCCACTAACCCACATATAATAGTAGCAATGATCAACCTAAAAATTGGCACCAGACCTCTGTAAAACTCCAATTCAATCTGGACCTCAGTAAATATAAGGTCCACTAGCTCTATGACATCGTGACACACATCAATGCTAGCATCTATATCATAGATCACATGATCACCATGTATAGGCAACCACAAGATCCGCCATACGTCCTCTAATGTCACAGTCACCTCACTAGTCAGAAGGTGAAAGGATGAGGTCTCATTGTGCCATCTCTCACACAACATGGTCATCATCGCTAAGTGAGTTCGGACAATGGGTGCATAGGTTACATACCAGAGACCGATCTCTCCCAAATGCTCCTATCATAACTCAAATAAATTTCCCAATTCTCTCAAAACCAAGGGCCAATGCTCACGTGAAAACACAGGCCGGATCACCTCTTGCACCCACGAAGCGTACAACACTAATTTTTTCCAAAAGGATCTAGCTCTATTTGGAGTTTTTGACCATAGAACAAGGAATGCATCACTATTTATGAATGTGTCACTATATACAAAAATCCAAATAGCGACACTAGACTCTTTGAAAATGCTATATCTACCCTTGCGTTGCCATTTACATAAGTGTCACCCTTTGACCAACAAACCCTAACTCTGAATCAGGCAAAGCGTCACTATTTGAGAATTTAAACCCTAAACCCAAATCATGGACTACATCACCATTTGCACTAGCGGTGCTATTTGACTTTCCAACATTTTCGACTGATAGTTTGTGAATCGCTATATAGAGACATTGGGGACTTTGACTCTTTAAAAGCATAATAAATGCACTAAAAAATCAAATTTCAAAGTTGGGTTTGGATTACTATCGGTGGTCCTATGCTTGGAGGTCTCTGGTGCATGTGGAATCGCTCAAAAATGTGTTGGGAAGCACTCATTGCGCCATTTTGCAGGAAGGTCAGAGCTCAAAAGACTAGAATTTTCAAAGTGTGAATGCACAAATGAATGGAAAGTGACTCCTCCAAGCCTATTGAAGCATGAAAATTAGGGTTTTTTACCCCAAATTAGCCATCAAACTAGCGTTTTGCACCCTCGGTATCATTTTTTCCCAACTAAGGCTCATTTCACATATTTTTTCGCATTTTGGCATATATTCAGCATCCCGAAGCCTTTCTGGACCCTTCGAGCAACTTGTCTTTTTTACGAGAAATCACCCAAAAAATCCAAATTTTCGTCTGATCTCTCGAGGGGGCAGTATACCAACATAATTATTCTCATTGGGGCAATAGTGGAGCATCCAAAAAAAAGAGATTTTTTTATAATTTTGATCATGGCAGCATCATTCTTTGAACCAATGCAATGAGTACATTGCTCCAAAGAGGGGAAAATGTAGACACTCAAAATATGTCTTGAGAAGAATCCATGATAAATTCTTGTGGTTAGACCTATTGCACATGATCAATAAGGAAGAAATTAGGGTTGTCATGAGTTTGTGCTCTATAGGACCAATTTTGACATTAAGGCCATGAAGAATGATGTGGTAGTGAAGCTAACATGAGCAAAATTTGACAAACGTTCTCTCATCGTTAATGACATCAAAGATCTGACTATGAGGTTGCACCTATAATGATTTGGTATAATATTTTATTCACAAATAGAGAGAACTTTGTTTTTTCCACCATGGTTTACATTGCCTACCAGATGGTGAAGGCATGGATATAGAATTATGTGAACTACTAAGACAACAATTTTCAGAGAACCTACAAAAGACTAAAGAATCAAGATAACCCTTTTGGTATTGAATTCTAATCATTTTCTTCTTATTCTACAAGTTTCTTAGGGAGTTATTGTAGACACTCAAAATATCCTAATTGACATCATGCACTTGATTTTGATAAACTAACACTAATTCTTCCTTAATCACTTCCACACTAACCAATTAATTGAATAATCTTTATTTAATTAATTAAATTCATTAAATTTCCTCCTTAAATCAGATAATGAACTTTATTAGATTATTTCATCATCACCAATCCTAATGTTCTTCCTTTAATTAAATAAACCAATATATTTAATTAAAATCCTAATGTTCTCCTTTAATTAAATAAATCAATTTATTTGATTAAAATCCTAACGTTATAACATCCTCTCATTTTATTTAAATAAACCTAAACATTTAAATCAAATTTCATAAATCAACTAATTTCACCTAAGTGAGTTAATCCTGGATTAATTAACTCTTAACACTAATCCCCCATTCCTCTAGATTTTAACTCCACCCTAGGGTAAGTCAACCTTGGTCAACTATCCAATTTGCACATGTAAATCAATTTATTTTATTTACTAAATTACCCTATTTTCATTCAAAAATGGCATATTCTTTGAATATTCCACCCACTTGACTTTTCCCTCCCAAAGGACTTTGTCCTCTTTATGAGCCACCTTGGCATTAAAGGCTCTTACATGTCCTATTTTTTGAGCAATCTTTGTATTAAGGGCTCTTACACCTCCTCTTACACAAGACACCTCTCGACATTCACTCCTCTTACACATTCCATCTACCCAGATGTGCTCACACATGTGTGAGCACATCTCCTCCAAGGTTCATTAGCATGTTGACAAGTGGCACAATGCCATTGGTCCAATTTTTTAATCCCATATTCTCCCCATTCTTCACTCTTCAATTGTTCTTCCTTATAAATAGATGCCTTTTCTATTGATTGAGGATCGACAATTTCATGCAAGGTTATTATTCACAATATCATCCAAGTTAGCACAAAATTTCTCCATCATAGCGAGGTTCTTTCCATTTCAAGCTTGTCAAGGGATTGGGAAAGGCCTTCTTTCCTCATCAAAGAATGACCAATCCCCCTATGGGATGTTAGTTTGATCATTTAGAATAGTATTTCATTAGTAGTTTATTTGATATTTTACTTTGTTTTCATGTTCTTATGTTTAAATGAATTTCATAGGGAATGCTTAATTTCTACTTGTTTATTGACTAATGATCACTTGTTTGTTCATGTTTGAGTAGGCCTAGGAAGAGCATTCACAGTTACCTAGAACAAGGAACATAGTATGGTTAGATAAATATTTATAGCAATACAAATAAGGGATCACTTGAGAAGATTTCAGAATGATGAGCCTAGGGATCAGGATTTGTAGGGATTTTTAAAATTGTTTCAATCCTAGATGCAAGAAAGAGAGAGGATTCCTTAAAGTGTAGTTGAGAAATACAATAATGATGTTACTTTCATGGTTAGTAGAGATTGTTGTTTGATGGAAGCAGTGGTACCTAGAATAGTCTAGATTTCACAAATGGGATATGAAATGACATAAGATATAATTATCAAAGTTGCAGACCTTATGTTAAGCAAATCAAGAGATCCACCTATGGATAGGTTTGGATCCTATGAGGAGAAAATCTAGTGAAGTGCACCTGCAACTCAAGGAAAAGGAGATAAAGAATGTAGAGAAGTAGAAATCTCAAATGGAAGAGATATTGAGTACACCTAAGGGCTTTGCAGAGAAATCCAAAGGAATATCCAGTCCTCCAAAAGGTACTCCAAGAATGAGAAGGTCCATCAAGACCTCTACCCCTCTCCTAAAATTCTGAAGTCCTCCAAAACTAATCTTATAGTTGGTGTTAAGAAGAAAGATAAATCTATTGCCCCTATCAACAATAGAATCCTCTACAGAGGAGAAGATAAGAAAAAGCTACAAGAGATGGATATACTAGCTATGATGATGAAGACGAAGGGGAAAAAAATGACATCATTTGATCCAAAAAAAGGAAATTTGGTGTCTCTCAAGTAGGTACAAGTCACAAGAAGACCAAATTTGATATTGTTGATACCGATAGTGAAGAATAAGTTGAAAAGTAGAAGAAAGCTTTTAAGATCTATGTGAGGGAGAAGAAGTCAAGGTCAGGAAAAGAAGAAAAGTCTCCTAAAGGTAAGGGAAGGAAGAAAGAGAAGACCCATCTAGTAAGAAATCATATCCCTCTAAGGTTAGATACACTATTTAATGGTATTGTTGAGCATGGGATGTTAGAGGAAACTAATAAAATGTATTTAGAATTAGATGATACAAATAAGGAAATAGTAGAAGAAGCTATTGTGAATATATGGTAATATTTTATACCAACTTAGCATAGATTGAAAATCAGTTGGACCTGATGACTTGAAGAATGTATTGAGTGTTGGAAGGCAAGAGGATATTAATGAGGATTCCAAAATAAGGGAATTTTCCTTGGAGTAGATTGGTTCTTCTCTTTCTAATGAAGATAGAGCTAAATTGGCTCAACTGTATAGTAGGAGGTTCAAAAAAAATCAAAGAGTTAGGGACAAAGAAGATATTGAAAGGATAAAAATGAGACACTACAAAAGGTTGAAGAAATTTCCAAGGAATTAGGAATGTCTTTGGACAGTGGAAGTCAAATGCAACTTGATTCTTCTATCTTCAAAATTCAATGAGCCAAATATTGAACAACATAAGCATGCTCTAGAACATGAGGATGAACAACAAGAAGAGACAATGATAGGTAATGCCTCTCCAACTATGGAGAATATTGATAAAGAAAGGGAGATAATATTCAAGAAGATGTGATGACAAAAAATATCCCTTCAGATGTGGAGAATGTGGTTGCAAAGGAACAAAAGAAAGAGAGATAAGACATCAAGAAGAAGAATGAAGCACAAAATGAATAGAAACTGCCCTCTCCAAAGAAGAAGACAAAATAGAGAAGAGAAGATGATACACAAAAGGTCTCAAAGAAATTAGAGGGACAAACTACATAAGAATTTCCTCCTCTGGATAATTAAAAATCTGTTGAAGAAGAGAATAATACTTAGGAACACTTTGGAAGTGATGAAAAGGAGAAAAGTGTATAGAAGGAAAGTGAAAATATTAAGATTGTTGGTGAATTCTCTGGAGCCTCTCTATTCACTAAAGGATATAATGGATATGTAGTTGTAATTTGAACCACTAGTATCTATACAAGTCTTGCAAATTCCAATGTAACAGAGAAAATTTGATATGGCCAAGAGCTCTCCCTTGCAAAAACTTCAACTTGGTGATGCTTTTCATTCATCCGCAAGGAAGGAGATACTAAAAAAACACAAAAAGAGTGCAAAATTGATTGAGGAAGCAATCAAGGTGTTGTAAGAAGGCATTCCCAGTGTAGCCATCAATGAATATTTAGCTGGTGTACAAAAGTTAAAGTTATTGTTAGATTCTTTCAAAGATTATTCTATAAGTTTAGAAGAAAAGAGAGAAAAAGAAATGGGAAAGAGGTTCAATGATAAGAGATTGATCTAAATATATGATAGATGTAGTGTTGCACATGGGGAGTTACAAGGTAACTTGAAAGAAGTTCAAAAGTGCTTAGAAGAAGCTAAATTTTTATTTCAATTCTATTTGACATGACCTAACTCTACAAGAAGCATTAAAGACTGGATGGACTCAATAGAGTCATAGATTGCTCAAGTCTCTAGTGTTTATGACCTGGTAAGTGATCTAGATGGTGCTACAAGGACAACCATAGAGAATTTACATGGATAGTTTTTCCAATTGCAAGAACAAAAATAAAACATAATAATATAGTACTATTAGCTTAGAGATTTGGTAAGTGCAAGGCTTACTTCCTTGATTGGAGCTTTAGCTAGTACTGTGAAGGTAGTGGAATTGGACCCAGTACCCAGTTCTTTGGATGAAGGAGAAGATCTCCTCACCCAGTTTGAGAGTTAGTGTTGCATGATTTACCTCGCCAAGAAGGATTGGGAGGCACACCTTGCAAAATTGAAGGTGTCATACCAGAGCATTTTTCCTTCTAATAGTTGAAAATGTACATTTTTTATTTCATTGTACATATGTGGAAGTAGTGGATAATTTTTATAGTACATTTTTGGTCATTTTTTATGGATACCATTGTTAGGAGGAGACACTTTAATGTAAATTGTTGGATAAGTGTTTAGTATAGGAGTAAATATAGTAAGGGGGATCTGCACTCAGTGTATATACATATATATCTACAAAGGGGGAGAACAATTCAAGTAGTTTGAGAAGTTTGATACTATGATCTCTTTTCCCTTGATGTCAAAGGGGGAGTAGTTTAAGATCTTTAGAGAACATGTTGCCATCAATGACAATGGGGGAGATAGTTGGAAGTTTGTTTATCATTGAGAAGATTGATGGATGTATGATATATGATTTTAATATGGTGTTGTCATTGATGTCAACATTGATGTGTTGATGTATAACTGATGATTGATGAGCACAATTGAATATGGTGTTTTCAGTGATGTCATCCCACTGAACATTTGTAGAAGTGTTAGTCCAAAGAAGACCAATTTTTTTTTGATAATTTCCTAAGTCCCGATGTAAAATTTCAATATTTAGTGAACCAATTTTGTGGTCCACATTGATCCACTATGAATAATATTTCCATGCACTTCTGAGTTAATATTGGTGCATATTAGAGGAATATAAATCCAAAGTTTCAAGACTTGAAGTCCTCTACAACTAAAGTTAGAGTTGATAGAGTATTGAAATTGGTAATGGTAGAGTTACGGTGGTAGAGTACATGATTGGAATGCTTTGCATTCCATCGTGGATGAATATTTTTCTATGAAAATTTTAGGATGTGTTTATAGATGTCAAAAGTGTGTATTCTCCAAGTGACAAGTGCTTTGGAGTTCAACATGTTGAGTTGTGAATGAATAGTTGGTTCATTCTATTGTTGCTTCATCATCGATGCTGACCTAAAGGGTTTGGTGCATGTATGGATTAGACTTATGAGAGTAATTATAGGTCATTCTAACCTATTTTGATGTGTCACATGTTTTGTCTTATTCTACGAAGTGTGTGTGGTTGATTTTTGAGTTGACAAGTCACTGTGTTGCATGAAACATCTAATTAGCTTGATCTAATTGATTTTTTTGTTGGTTGTGATATATATATGGTTAATTCCTTGTGTGGTAAAAAAAGAGGTGATATAATTAAGTGTGTGTATGAGATCTGGTGTAGAGTAGTGTGAGTTGTGATTAGGGTGAAGGATGAAGTGTGTTAAGTTAGTTTTTTGAGCCTAATTAGAATTGTCTTCAACATATTGCAAATACATTATAATCAGTTCAATATTTGGTAGTGAGCCACCCTCTTTTTTATTTTGGCAGTGATTCATTTCCTCCATTCTTTGGATAGTGAGTCCACTTGGTAGTGATCCATTATGTAATATCTTGTAACCAATTATAATATATTGTGAGCTAATCCTCACCATGGTTTTCCCCATTTCGGGTTTTCCACATAAATTTGGTGTTCTTGTGTTCTTTGATGTGATTCATGCTTTCTATGTTCCTTTCTATTATTGCAAGTTTTATGTGATGCATTGAATGAATGTTTAAAGTTGAAGTTAATGAATTTCAGTGAATACTAATTAACCCCCTCTTATTATTTTGGGTGTTCAACATTACATATGTATTTTTTTGTTCATTATAATAAGAATATTAGGTGTTATTTTGGTATTATTGATATGAGTGTAATAAAATTATTGATGTATAAACAATAATTTAAATCTAAGTTTTCTAAGATACGATTAAATAATAGGGCTTGATAGTGTTGTTATCCAACTAATAAGTGTTTGTGTAAGGCTAAGAATTAGATTTATATTATTGTTTTGGCTAGGGCCATTAAATAAATAGAGAAAATCTATTTTCAATTCCAAGATAATTAGATTCTAGAATAATATCAAATATATTATTGTCCATGATATTGGAGCTAAGTGACTTAGTCATCTACATTTACTTTCTTAAAATAATATTTATAATTGGCTTAGCTATTTTCACAATTGTCCATTTTTTAGCTAGGTTTATTTATACTTTTATGACTACATTTTATTGTATTAGCATAGACTATTAATCACACCTTGGTGTACAATGGGTACACCGAAGAAGTGTGGAAGGTCAATTAGGCAATTTTTTGTTCTATTTATTGCATACATTTGTGCAATATACATGAGGTCAATTGGTAGGCCATTTAGAAAATGATGTTTTTTGTGCAACATAGGTCTCAATAGAGAGGTGATAGCTTCAAATCAACTATGTATCCACTTATAGGGATCCAAACAAAACTAAAATAAAACCTCTGAATCAAGAAGATAATAAGGCTCCATTACCAATAGGCTCATGTTATTTTTACAATAGGGAGAGAGGGAGAGAGGGAGAGGGATGAGAGAGAGAGAGAGAGAGAGAGAGAGAGAGAGAGAGAGAGAGAGAGAGAGAGAGAGAGAGAGAGAAGAGATAAATATATAGAGAAGAAGAGAGGGAGAGAATGAGAGTGATGATAGAAATATAAAGATGGAGATAGGAAGTGATATATAGAGAGGGGTAGAGAGAGGGAAAGATATAAAGGGAGAGAAATATGGATAGATAATGAGATATAGATAGAGAGATATGTGTAATAATTTAAATATGGAGAGATAGAGATAGAGATAGGGCTAGAGATAGGGAGGGAGAAACAAGGAGTGTGTGTGTGTGTATGAGTAAAAGAGAGATACGGGGAGATACAAAGCGAGATAGATATGTATATATAGAGAGAGAGGTATGGAGATGGAAGGAGAGAAATAGAGATAAGAGAGAAGTAGAGAGATATAGAAAGAGGAAGTGATAGGGAGAGGGAGAGATAGGGATATAAAGGAGAGATAAATATAACTTGGGAAAGATAGAGAGGTTGAGAGAGATGAAGAAAAATACAAAGAGATAAATATATAAAGGGAGAGATGGGAGGAGAGAGGAAGAGGGAGAGGGAGAGATAGAGATAGAAATAGGGAAACAATGAAAGAGGGGGAGATGGAGAGAGAAATATAAAGATATAGGAAGTGATATATAGAGGTAGAGAGAGGGATATATATAAAGAGAGAGTAGGATAGAAGGAGGGAGAAATTGAGTGAATAAAAGAGAGATAGATTGTTCCACTATGTTTTCATTAGTGTTTTAATTTATGTCAACCACTAGTGTAGTCATGATTAAAATGTGTTTGTGGTGTTGAGAAGGTGTTGTCGATACAGTAGGATCACTTGGTTTCCAAGTTATTTTGAGTAAATTTGTATACACAGTGTACAAATTGATAGGGATGTGTTTTGTGTTGTGCTCTGCATTTATTCATTCTTGAAGTTGTGCTTGTGTGGTTTAGATGTGATGATAAGAATCCTTTGAAGGTGTTATATCTAGATTTTTAGGTTTTGGATCCTATAGCAGTAGAAGATGTATTTGACAATGTTCAAGTCTTGTGAAGAGAGATATCTGGGAGAAATGGAATTGCTCTGCATTTCTCTACACTAATTTTTTTTGTCTTGTGGATTTAGGAATGTGCTAATTTCTCGTATCTATAATTCCTTGGATGGTTTGGTGTTCAACTATTCCATAAGCTTGGTTCATAAAATGTATCTCAGTAGTAGTTTGACTAGTTGCATAGGATGATAGCATTTTTTTAGTTTCATGTGTTTGTGCCAGTGATTTTGAATAATTTGTTGGTGCTGGAATATTCTAGGATATTGTGTACTATTTCTATGGTTTGTTGGGTGCTTTCAAACCTAGTGAAGTATGTGGTTTCTTTGTAGCATTAATGCCAGTTTAGACCACCTATCATGTTAGTGCTATTTGCAGATGTGCTTTGTGGATTATGGTAGACTAGTGTAGCATGTTAGTGTCGATTTGGGTCCTTTTTAACCCTTGCTATGGTCCACCTTCACTTTCACTTATTTCCACCATGAAAGTGTTTGGTGCTAACCTATTTGGTGGTTTCACATTTAAGGTGCATACATTTCATTGAAATGGACTTGGAGAAGGATATTCATGGTTGTAGAAGGTATATATGTAAGGTAAATTATTGGAGAAGTGTGTGATGTGGAGAGTGATGTGAAATGATGTATGTGTGATCAAATTTTGTGATCTAAGTGCGATCATGAATGCCTAAGACTACCAAAAGTAGTGAGAAAAATCTCTCTACATTTTAGTGTGCTTGAAGTTGTTGGAGGTAGTGGGCCAAAGGTTGCAGATGGTTGTGGTAGATTCTCCAATCACTCTGAGGTAGTGAAACTCTTTGTAACAGTCTCTTTTTATTCTCTTGTATTCCAGAAAAAGTGATCTTCTTGGGAAATGAGCCCTTAGCAGTGAGCCTTCCCTTCTTTTTGGAAATGAGACTTTTATAATCGGTGTTGATATTCATATAATGAGCTAATCCTTGTCATGGTTTTTCCCTTACTAGGTTTTCACATAAAATATAGTTTTTTATTGTGTATGGTTGTTGATGTGTTGATATTTCATTTGTTTGCATTCATGTTGATGCTTAATAAGGGTTTAAAGATCAATAAGGTTTTGAAGGTTTTAATGCACAATTGATTCACCCCCTCCAATTGTCCTATGTGTCTAACAGTTGGTATTAGAGTAGAAGTTCCTTGGAAGAAGCTTAATTACTTGAAGTAGATCTAGATGATGCACAAGAATGGTTTCAAAGTCCCCATATTTGATGGAACAAATTATATCTTCTAAGAAGCTACGATGGAAGCCTTTCTTGTATCATTAGGGTTTGGTGTATAAAAATAATTTGAAGATGGATGTACTATGCCTACTAATCCTCCAACAAGTGAAGATGATATCAAGGATTATGAGAACAATGGAAAAGCAAGGAATCATAGTGAAATTTATGATTCGAAACTTGTGAAGGTGATAAGCTACAAAACTGCTAAAGTTTGGGAGAAGTTAAAAATAATTTATGAAGGAGATGCTAAGGTTAAGCAAGCAAAGATGTAGAATTTCAAGGCCAAATTTGAAACCCTAAGGATGTCAGAAGATGAATATATTGCAAGATACATTCTTAGGGTGGATAAATTTTTCAATGCCATCAATGGTCTTGGTGGAAAACTAGAGGAAAGTGAAATTGTGAAAAAGGTATTGAGAACCCTTCCTAAATATTATAGTACTAATTTTTTTGCTATTAAGGAAGCTTAGAATTTGGATCAACATTCCAAAGATCAATTATTTGGTGTGTTAAGTACTTTTTAACTAAGAGAGTTTGACAAAGATTCTTCAAGGAAAGAAATTCCTTTTAAAGTCAGCAAGAAAGAGAGGAATGATGAATCTAATCTAGATGATATTGATGAAGTGGAAGAAAATTTTGTAAGAAGATTGAAAAAGGGAAAAGGAAAATATAGAGGTATGTTTCCTTTCAAGTGCTTCAATTGTAGTAAGATATGTCATTATGCTTCAAAATGTCTAGGAAAAGTTGTAAATGACAAACATAAAGATCATAAAGGTAAATATTTCAAGAAGATTTATTATGTTAAAGAAGACAATGGTACATATGATGATGAGGAATCAAACTATCTGGATGATGAAAGTGATGAATGTTTGTTCATGGATTTGAATTATGGAATTAATTATACTAACCCTGAAAGATGCATGAAGGAAATTGCTCCAAAAGTAGGTCATAATATTGAAGGAACTATATTGACTGCCTTTCATGCAAGAGAGGAGAGAAACTACTAGGTAATTGATAGCAGATGCTCAAATCATATGACAGGTGATAAGAGTAATTTTTTTAAACTTGAGAAGTATGATGGTAGTTTTGTTAAGTTTGGTGATGAAAATTTTGATAAGATCTATGGAAAAGGTTCAATTAGTTTTGATGGAAAACATACGACAAATGATGTTCTTCATGTCAACGGTCTCTGGCATAATCTTCTTAGTGTAGGATAACTATTTAGTACAAGATACAATCTAGTGTTTTAGGATGATGGTAGTGAAATCAGAAAAGGAAGCTCCATAAATTTGAATCTTATAGGAATGGGGACAAAAGAGAATGTTTATCAGCTCAAAGGTCCTAGTGGTAAGTGCCTTAGGACTCAAATCAATGAATGTTTGCAATGACACAAAAGAATGTGTTATATCAATTTTGATGGCCTTCTAAAGATCAGCTCTAATCATATTGTGAGACACATGCCAAGAATTGCAAAGCCTATTATTACAATTTTCAAAGAGTGTTAGTTTAGAAAATATACAAAGAAGAGGTTCAAAAATAAGGAATAATCTAATACATGACATTTGGAGTTGGTGAATACAAACCTATGTGGACCTACCAAAACAAGAATATCTCATGGTGACATTTATTTTATGTTATTAATATATGATTACTCTAGAATGACTTGGGTGAATTTTCTCAAAGAAAAATAAAAAGCTCTAGATAAGTTTAAAGCATTTAAATTTATAGTTGAGAATGAAATGGATTTGAAAATCAAATGTTTGATGTTTGATAGAGGTGGTGAGTTCACCTCCAATGAGTTTAATAGTTTTTTTGAAGATCATGGGATAAAGAGGCATTTATTAGCTCCTAAGACTCCACAACAAAATGGGGTTATGGAGAGGAAGAATAGGATAGTTCAAGAAGCAACAAGAACCATGTTGAAGAAGAAAATCTACCAGATGTCTATTGGAGAGAAGTTAGTCATACCACAATTTACATTCTCAACAAAGGTCAAGCAAGAGTGAGCAGCTCAAATACCCCCTATGATCTATGATATGGAAAAACTAATATTGTGAAATATTTAATAGTATTTGGAAGTACATGTTATATCAGAAGAGATGAAGAGAACTTAGGAAAGTTTGATATAAGATTAGATGAAGGAATACTCCTTGGATGTTCTACAAAGAGCAAGGCGTACAAGTGCTACAACAAAAGGTTAAAGAAGATATTCAAAAGTGCAAGTGTCAAAGTGGATGAGGAATCACATCAAAGCTTAATATTAATAGAAGGAAATGAATTTGATGAACCCCCTTGTAAATAAGAAGATAAAGAAAAGGAGATGCTAGTGGAAGAGGAAGAATCTCTGGAAAAGAATCCTAAGACTCCTAAGTATGTGCAAAAAAATCATTTCGAGGATCAAATAATAGTAGACAAAAGCAAAGGTGTGCTAACAAGAAGAAAGTTGTTATGATAGAGGAACATGTAAACTTTTGTTTACTTTCTAAAGTAGAACCTAAAACAATTATTGAATATTACAAGGATGAAAATTGGATCAAAGATATGGAAAAAGAGTTGAGGTAGATTAAGAAGAATCAAACTTGGGAACTAGTCCAAAGACCAGTAAGCAAGAATGTGATATGAACTAAATGGGCTTTGAGGAACAAGTTGAATGAGAATGGAGAAGTTATCAAAAAAAGGCTAAGCTTGTGTGTAAAGGCTACTCACAAGTGGAAGGAATATATTTTGAAGATACTTTTTCTCCTATAGAAAGAATGGAGGCTATTATGATTTTTTTGCATTTTGCACCACATAAAGACTTCAAGCTATATTAGATGGATGTAAATTCTACATTTTTTAATGGTGAGTTAGAAGAAGAGATATACATTGAAAACCATAATTTTTTTAGTTATCAGAAAACCTTCACAGGGTCTACAAGTTGAGAAAGGTAGTATATGGGCTCAAACAGACTCCTAGAGCTTAGTATGCAAGATTGGACAAGTACTTATTACAACAAGGATTCAAAAAGGGTACTAAAGATAGAAACCTTTACTTCAAAGTTGAGAGAGATCAAATTTTGATTATAGTTGTGTATGTTTATGACATAATCTTTGGAGGAAATGAGGTAATGTGTAAAAATTTTGTAGAGGAGATACAAAATGAGTTTGAAATGTAAATGTTTGGGGAGATGACCTTCTTCCTTGTGCTACAAATTAGTCAATTAGAAAAATGTATATTCATTACACAATCAAAATATGTTAAGGAAAGGTTAAATAAGTTTGGAATGGAGGAATCTAAACTAGTATGTACTTCCATACTCACTAGTTGTAAATTGATAAAAAAATGATGAATCTCCTAAGATAGATCAGACCAAGTATAGATCTATGATTGGTGGATTACTATATATAACTTCAACTAGACTTGATATTATGCATGCAATATGTATTGTGGAAAGATTTAAAGAAGATACTAGAGAATCACACGTGGCAGCAGTAAAAAAGATATTCATATATTTGAAGAGCACTCTAGACTATGGTTTATGGTATTCTAAAGATATTTACTTCTCCTTGAGTGCTTATACAAATGTAGATTGGGCAAGTTGTGTAGATGATAAAAGAAGTACAAGTGGAGGTGCTTTCTTCCTTGGAAATAGACTAGTTACTTGGTTGAGTAAGAAGCGAGATTCAATGTCATTATCTATTGTGTAGGAAAAATATATTGTTGTAGCATCTTGATACACACATGTTTTATGGATGAAGCAAACATTGAGAGATATCAAAGTATCATATGATGAACCTATCTCTATATTGTGTGATAATACAAGTGATATCAACATTTTAAAAAATCTAGTAATGCATTCAAGAACAAAGGATATCTCTATCCAATATCACTTTCTAAGAGAGAAAGTTGCTAAGAATGAAGTAAAGTTGGAGTATGTGCCTATGAAGGATCAAATAGAAGAATTTTTCACAAAAGGCTCTTCTAAAAGATACATTTTATTATCTCATAAACAAGCTAGTGGTTATTACCCCTCCTTTCAACTATATTCATAAGATGGCACATCTATCCAAGGGTGCAATTTAAGATGAATTCTTTGTATTGACTGATGAAGGCTACCTCTTAGGGGGAGTAGGTAGTGGTGTCTTTGTTTGCTATAGTTAGGGGAGCATATCTTGTGCCTAAAAGTGAGAGAGAGAAGTGAAGTGTGTAGGTTTTTCCATTTTCCATTGATGTAAAAGGGGGAGAGAGTGAAGTATGAAAAACATAGGGAAAAAACTGTAAGAAAAGTGGAGAGAGAGATGTCCAAGTAAGGGTGAGATTTGATCAAGTGTTGAAGATATAGATTTTTTTTTGTTGTTGATGGGTTTTAGCAAGTGTTACTATCAATGAAAAAGGGGGAGATTGTTGCACTTTGTTTTCATTAGAATTTATGTCAACCTCTAGTGTAGTCATAATGAGAAGGTGTTTGTGGTGTTGAGTAGGTGTTGCAGATGAAGTAGGGTCACTTGGTTTCCAATTGCTTTTGAGAAAATTCAAATAAGGAGTGTACAAGGTGACATGCATGTGTTCTATGTTGTGGTTTGTATTTATTCATTCTTGAAGTTGTGATTACAATTTAAGGCCCTATTTAAAGAAATATAGGACCTTCGAATGGGAAAGGAAAAGAAGCCTCATACACAAAATCTATGTCCTTATCCATTTCATCGAAACATCGCATTGGAACCATTCCCTCCCAGCTTTGAAATCCTCAAATTCGATAAATATAAAGGGAGAGGAAGTCTTGAGTTGCATTTCAAAGAGTTTAACCTTATGTGTATGGAGGTGGCCTTCAATGATTCTTATTTAATGTGCCTCTTCCCTCCAAGTTTAATAGGTCTTGCAATGGATTGGTTTTCCCACCTATCTCCTAGTATTAAAACTTTTCATGAAATTACCAATAAATTCATCGATCACTTCTCCTTTAATCTTGACATGGACATAAGTCTAGAAGACTCGTACGCTCTCAGACAAAACAAAGGAAAATCTTTCACTAGTTTCTTACAAAGATGGAGACAAAGAGCTAGTAAAAGAAAGTGGCCTCTTCTTGATACAAATGGGGATAATCATAGAAAATCTAGATCCAGATCTATCCTTCCACTTGAAAATGTAGTACATCACATCTAATGATGAGCTTGTCGCTAAAGCCGTTAGCATAGAGAGAGTTGTAAAGTCACAAGGAAAAACACAAGTATATAGAGACAACCGGCCATCCACTAGTTTTACTGACAAGCCCTACTATTGGGCCAAGAACAAAAATGTTACTAGTGATGGTGTTGTTGATGCCAAGGTAGTGTTAACTGCTCCTAGACAATAAAACACCCAACCTGTGAACACATAACAACTATATGCGCAACCACCAAATGATCAACCAATGATCAATGTTGCAAACACTCAACCGGGACAACAACGAATGAATAGTGCTCCTAGATGAAAATTAACTTCCTTAGGAGAACCTATGGAAGATGTGTTCAAGAGGTTGATACAGTCTAATCTTATCACACTCCTAGATTTCTCAAACTATCAAGAGCTACAAGTAAAACCTCGTAGCTATAGAGAAGATCATTTTTGTGAATTTCACTAATACAAAGCTCATAACACAAAAAATTATTTTAGAATCAAACATCTAAAAGATCTTATTGAACAAGGAAACATTCATGTCAATCAAAAATTTGGGAATGAATAGCTAAAAAATTACACAACCCCTATGCTTGACCATACCAAAGCAAAAGATTTGGGAAATGCATCAACCCCCAAAAAATGTAAACAATACTCATGATACCATGATGGGGCATATTTATTTATCACAACATGAGGAATCAAACAAACATCAAGATACTATTTTAAAACAAAGTGCAAACCCATAAACAGTGTTTAGCACTATTTTATATAGTAGTGACATCAAGTGGATATTATATTGTGATATATCTCCCACATATGACTAAATCATTGAGAATGTTGAAGAAGTTCCAAACAATCTAAAAATATCCCTTATTGCACCCATACCCACAAAATGTTGTGAAGATTCTTTTACCGATGATATATCATCCACCGAAGGATCATGTCAAGAGGAGGCTCTTGAGGATAACGAAAGTTACTCTAAATCAAGTCACGATCAAGAACCCCTATCCCTAGAGTTTCATCAAGAGCTAAGTGGCATCTTCCAAAACCATTTTAAACTCTAAAGATGTCCCTAATATCACCCCTGAGATGTTTCTTTCTAATGGACATATAGATGTTCTTCATCCAAAAAATGATTCTCCCACTCTTGATATTCCTACACAAGAGCAAGCAGTAGTTGAGATTATTGATTCTTACAGTGATTATGCATCATCAACATCTTTTGAAGCAATATCAATAGATAATAATGTCATAGAATAAGGGTAAATAGTTCATATTCCTAAACAGCCAGAACCCATAGCAATATCATGTGTTCATGACAAGTCATATTCAATGGCTATGGATCAGAGTATACATTATCAGGGAAAAGGATTAGATATTGATAATACCTTCACAACACCGGGGGAAATCTTGTTTACAAAAAACATCAAAATATGGGGCACAAAGGATCCTTATGATGAAAATATAGTCAATTCTACAACTAGTCATATCATGAGTTGGCATTCACCCATCATCTCATATGCAAATTGGGACCAACATAAAAAGAATAATTCCTATTAAAGCAAGGTGAAGATCATCAAATAAAATGAAGCAATAAGGATATGTCAAGTACAAATGGATATCAAAGAAAAATAAAGAAAATCATCCCTCAAAAACTCCATTATTCAAAGAAACTATGGGGAAAAATCAAAAAGGGAAATGTACACATCAAAAAATTCCTCAAATACAAAAGCAAGCTTCTCAAGCAAGGAACAAAGTATATCCAGTGGTTGGTCCTAATTCCATGAAAACCTCCATGCCCACCCATCATCGCTCATATTCCCAAGTTTGGAGAGTCAAAAGTTCCAAACTATCGACCAATACATCCCATATTCCTTCATGCATGCCACCGTCCACTCCATTCATGATATGCAATTCTCACATTGACTGCGTGTTGGTAGCTAGTCTTCATCATAAGGATTTTCAAATCACTTTATCATGATGTGTGAACATAAACAAGGTTAATTTTAGTACCAACAAGGAAAATAAAAATTCTTCAAGGTTGCACCCAAGTGCTTGTATCTTAGCAGAGTAGCTTCTTCAACAAGGATATCACTAGCACGTTATGAAAGTGGCATCTACATCAATACCACCAGGTGGTTCAACATAAGGGTAAAACTTGCAAAAAACCAAAAAAATCAAGAAAATAGTAAAAAATAAAAATCATCCTCCAGTGAAAACAACTACAAGGGTGCTTTGGGAAAGTACTATGAAGAAAACCTAGCAAACATGTGTCATGACTAGAATCAAGTGTCTGTATGATCCTTCCTAGATAGAAGCATCTCATCCTTGTCATGATAAATCTAATGTTCCCTCCATATATCAAAATCTAACTTTCATCTTGATATCCCACTTTATCTTGATCTTGATAAAGATTTGGTGTATACTTCAACTCTAGTCATGAAAAAATCTTGATAGGCTCTTTAAAATTTTATCTCATGAAGTCACATAGCCTATACCTAGCATGCTAAAACTCTATTGAACTCTTCACATATACATTACCTATCTTGGTTATCCATTGTATTATGAAGAATTGCTAGACATTGGGGGTAGGTTATTGCACTCTTGTTTTCAAATAACTCTTGATCCATGTTGTATATCTCATATTGTGACATCGACATTGTGATCTAGGTATTGTTTACCTCAAAATCTCATGAAAATTCAAAAACATTTGCAAAATACTCTATAGCTAAAATCCAAAACATTCAGAAATTTGTAAAGTCAAAATCCAAAACATCCAAAACACATCAAAATCCCTAAAAATGTCAAACATCGAAAATAAAAAAATAGTACCCCATTCAAACTACATTGTCTTTGAGCTTGAATGTAGGCAATGCCATCATTGATGTGCCTCTGAGACACCCTAGGTTAGTCCTTTAGGAGTCTGTCATAATAAACTAACATTTCATCAATTGTTTATCTTATCTTTAATAAGTCAAGTCAATCAAAGTACGAGGATTTTGTGTGTATAATGTAGGCAATGCTAATATTTGATCAGCCCCCGAGGCCCCTAGGATAGGTCTTTTAGGTTAGGTTCTTGGTTGAAACTCTCTAAAAACCCCTAAACATTCAAATATTAGAAAACAAAAAAAAAATTGAAAATCAAAAAACCCAAAAATATTAGAAAACATTCAAAATACTTAAATAGCCTCAAATATCTAAAAAAAACCCTAAGCAACCTCAAATAACCGAAAACCAAAACATTCACATAAACAACTCAAAAAGACCAAAAACAACCTCAAAACATTTCAAAATACCAAAAACATTCAAATATTCTAAAAAATACAAAACCACCCATCCCATTTCACTTTCACCCATAATAAAATTTCACACATAATAAATTGATTGTCACCTTCAACCTTTGGCAAAACAAATAGGAAGCAAGTATAGCAAGTTGTAAAGTGAAAACCTAACTGTCAAAATATAAAGTCTAAATCATAGGCAAATGAGTCAATGAATTTTATATCAACTTCTTATCATAAAGCTCATCATCATCCTAAAATAAAACAACCATCTAATCAACATGTCCTAGGATGTATCCTTCCTACGATGGACATCAGTATCAAACATCACCTCAACTAAATTAAACTGGCAAGGGATATAGATAACACTAACTGTTTGTCTTTAATATTTTGTTATGATTTATCTTAATGACCCATTTTGAGGACCTCTCAATGATTTATATCAAACTGGTTTAGGGGCATTGATCAATATCTTTCGTTTGATGTGCTAGTGGGTATTATTGTAAAATAATCTTGGCACATACTTGCTTAGTTATGTGTAGGGAAGTTGTTTGGAGTACATTGTTGACTATTGTGCACGCTTTGGTCTGATATATTCTAAGTGTCTAGCTTACTTTCCAATGAGGTTTTTGTATGTCAAGATGTGAACAAGAACTATCCTTTCTGTTTGTAGAGTCAAACTCCAA
The DNA here is from genome assembly GCA_007258455.2 of Sequoia sempervirens. Classification (NCBI taxonomy): domain Eukaryota; kingdom Viridiplantae; phylum Streptophyta; class Pinopsida; order Cupressales; family Cupressaceae; genus Sequoia; species Sequoia sempervirens. The sequence goes on from VDFB02086081.1 coordinate 1,106,244, forward strand.
TTACACTAGATACAACTTCGTCTTGGTTATTAATACCTTGATGCATCATGTCTATGTGTTATATCAAACAATAAGGAACAATGAAAATACCAATCACAAGATATGAGCGAATCGTCATCATGGATTCATCATCATCATGCATTTCTCATCACCATCTCTAATAAAGTCTTGGTGGATCATAGACTTGTTGGATATTTTGAAGCAATCATCAAAATCAATGGTCAATCATCTTATTTCTTCTATCTTCTCTCCGTGCTAACCTAGTATCATGACAATCAATAAAATCATCATCAATGCATCCATCCTACATCCACAAATTGTCAGCATGCATACATCATAGTATAATCATAGCATATCATAAAACATACATCTTGCATCATCATTATCATTTAAGTTGTGATAAATAATATAGATTTATTATTCTAAGCATCTTAAATCATTGCACATATATCATCAACATACATTGAATTATCATATCATAACCATAAATATCCACATTATACATCCATATGCATATATCATCATCTCATAAAACTACATCATAAGAAAATACACAAAAATAAATGCATCCAATCATTTGCATACACATCACATAAACATGTCATATAATCCCATGGAATATCATGAAAAAGATACTGAAAAAGAAGTACATCCATCCATTGCATACCACATCGCATATCGTATAAACATAAAATTAAAGAAGTGCATCCATACATCCATAAAGAATGAAATAAAAGCCACATCACATTATGAATCCTAATCATCTCATATATATATATATCAAAAAATGGTGACTGTCATCGTATAATTACTGAATTAGTGTATATATATCAAATCAAGAGTGCAATATCCACAAGGCTATCAAAAAGGAGCCCATAAATGAATATTTATGTACAAAATTGGACAACAATCAAAATAGTTTCTACAACCAGGCTAGCCCTAATGGCTACTTAGCTCACCCCTAACTGGTGGTTGATCCTCAACTCTAGGTGGTGCCCTGCTCCTCTGCAAAAAGTCTGGTTGCCACATCTCTCTTGGGACATCTCGGTGATAGTGCATCCTACAATATGTAGCCTCTGAGATTGCCTCTCTATATAATCAATCTGATAATTTCCATTTGTGGGTTTCCACTGAAGCAAATTTCACTACCTCAAACTGTTGTCTCTGCCCAATCTCCCGGGCTAGTTCCATATCTAATTGTTGTCACAATTGGACCTCCTAGTTTCTCTGTTCTATAATAGCTTGTAGTTGTTGTCATAGTTGATATGTCTCTAATTGTAGCTATTCTCTCACTACTATAAGGGTAGCAATCTTCCCATCTCATGGATCTGGTTGTATAGGTGGAGGAGGTGTGGTGCCCTCAGAATTTGTCCAACATGCTACCCATCTTAATGTCCATCATGATGCCCCTAATTCAGCTACTATTGTTTCCCATCACCTGGCACTTGGTCCTATTCCTGACCTTTGCCACCATCTCGACCCCCATCTCGGCCTCCATCCCTACCTCAACAATAGTATGCTCTCAGCCCTAGATATACCAAGTTTTTCATGCAAAATATAATTGTTGCTCATCGTACCACCATGGATGTTGTAGCCACGACCTCCATCTGAACACTATCATGTCATCAATGACATGATGCCAGTATGCCAAATCTATGGGACCCATGTGTTGTAGGGTCATCGACACCATGTACCAAAACACGATGGGCTTTTCCTCATGGATGTCAGCAAGAAAAACGATGGGCCTCAGTACGACAATATGCTTATATGCCCAAATGTGTAGCAAAGTCACCCTTGCTCCGATGCTCTTGCCCTCTTTGTAGAAGACCTCATGTATATCATGGTATAGGGAGGAAAGAAGGATTGAAGCCCAAGCATACTGATGTAGGAGCATATAGGGGTACCCACCAATCTTGCACAACCAAAAATATTTTAACATTTTATGCTTGTGTTTTGTTTTGATTTTTGGTTACAGACACTATTATTTTATTGCTCAAATCCTCTAGCGTAGTAAATTTTGATGTAGGGATTGTGAAGAATCAATTAATAATTGATTCACTTTGTAATTATTTATAAAATGTTTGAAAAGTGTTAAATTTTCAAAAAGGAAAAACTTCCATGTCCAAGCTTGTGTGGAAATTTATTGTAATATTATAACTCCATTAAAAAAATTTGAAATTGCATCTTGTTGGAAGATTGGGATGATTGGCATTAATGTAATAGAAAAAGTGGGTGTAAAGTGGGAAGATTTTTTTTAATGCCATTGAAATCTCAATAAAAAAAAGAGAAAAATCACGTTCAAGAAGGAATAAGGGAGCATTATGGAAATTTGACTGTAGGGGAGAGGAAGAGAGTTTTATGAGACCCAGTCTCAGTAAAATGGCCATAGCTTTCTCATATGGTAAAAAAATTGAGAATTTCAAAATGATCCAGAAAGCTGAGAATGAGGCGCACAAAACCCATGTTGGAATCTTAAAAGATTCATGATAATCAGGGAGAAGTGATGGAAAAAATATGATGGGTTTTTAGAAGCTCTGTGCAAGGAAAATAAGGAGAGGGCAATGTGGAGTTGAAGAGAAAAGGTGCAGAAATTTTGGAGAAATGAAATGAGAAGTTTTGTGGCAGTGAAAGGAAGCTACAGGAAGAGCATGTGGAGTAGGTTTGAAACCTTTTTATTTTAAAAAAATCATGTAAGTGTTTGCATTTCTTTGGGTTTTATGAGTTGTTCTTATTTGCAATAGATACTATGTTGCATTGCAAGTTTGTGAGCAACAATTTGTTCTTGCATCAAATGGTATTAGAGCCAGAGGTTATGAGTGCATAAGCATATTGCTAAATGTGAGACAACTTATGTCAGGACCGGTGGGTGGATAGAGGAAGCATGGTAGAGTTTTTCGAAAAGCTCGAGATAATTGTAGTAGGTGTGCGAGGAGTCCTCATCAATTGAGAGATAAGAGGGACAACCCATGGAAGCATGTGAGTTGAGGTGAGATTGTAGTAGACAAGATGGGATGGGTTGTGAGAAGACCCGCAAGAATATTTTTTTTGGAACGATATTGGGAGAAGGTAGAAAATGAGAAGTTTGAGAAGATGGAGCAAATGGTCCATGAGGAAGTGAGAAACATCAACATGAGTGTAGAAAAATTGAAGAACATTGGTAAAGATGAGAAGATATTGGTGAAGAAAAATGAGAATAAGAAAGACGAGGCAGAAAAAAGAGTAGAGAAAACATGTGTTGCAGCTTGACAGAGAAAGAAAAAGAAGTATGTGCAGCCCCTATAAAGGATGAAGATGTAATAGTGGTCCAAAATTTGATGAAAAAATTTGTGGAGATGAAGATGATTTCTTGTTGAAAGAAGAGATGGAAAGAATCAACAAGTTATTTGAAGGGGAATTGATGGACAAACATGAAGAGGAGTTTGCAAAACTTGTCATTAGAGGTGAGAAGATGGATGTTGTAGCAAAGAATAAGGAAAAAGATGTTGGGGTAGTGAACAAGAATGAGGTAAATTTTCATTTTGATGTTTGTTGTGATGATTCTATACCTCCTTTGTTGAAATTAGAAGAGGATGTCAAACAAGAAGTGAGTATGCAGATGGAAATTTTTAATTTCCATGGAGTAGAAATTGCATATTTGTATAAGGATACAATATATTTTGATTGTTTCTTGGATGAAACATATTTGGATGTAGGATTTGTAGAGGATGTTGCAGGTGAAACTTGGTGGAGGTCGTTAGTTTATGGTGTGATTGAACCCACGAATGAGAAGAGGAGAGTAGACTATATTTGGTGTAGAGCGATGCATGGTGAATGTGAATCCATGAGAGGAGAGAATAATGGTGAATGGAGTTGTGGAAGGAGGATGGTGCTTGTGCCAGAGAAGTGTTGGAAGAAGAGGAAGAAGATATCATTTTATGTGCACTTTGGATAGAGATGGAGTTTGTTGCAAATTACTTGAAATCTGAAAGAATGGTTCTACCATTCAACTCCATCTTTGTGAGACCATGCTCACAAAATTTCAACCTCGATTGTTTGATGCAGGAGCATCTAGGGGTACCCAACAATCTTGCACAACCAAAAATATTTTAACATTTTATACTTGTGTTTTGTTTTAATTTTTGGTTGTAGGCACTATTATTTTATTGCTCAACTCCTCCAGCGTAGTAAGGTTTGATGTAGGGATTGTGAAGAATCAATTAATTAATTGATTAACTTTGTAATTGTTTAAAAAATGTTTGAAAATTGTTAATTTTTCAAAAAGTAAAAACTTCCATGTCCAAGCTTGTGTGGACATTTATTGTAATATTATTACTCCATTCAAAAAATTTGAAATTGCATCTTTCTTGAAGATTCGAATGATGGGCATTAATGGAATGGAAAAAGTGGGTATAAAGTGGGAAGATTTTTTTTTAACTTCATTGAATTCTCAAAAAAAAATAGAAAACCCATGTTCAAGAAGGAATAAGGGAGAATTATGCAAGTTTGATTGCAAGGGAGAGAGAGAGAGAGAGAGAGAGAGAGAGAGAGGGTTTTGGGGTCGTGCCTATGAGACCCAGTCTCAGTAAAACGGCCATAACTTTCTCATACGATAACAAAATCAAGAATTTCAAAATAATCCAAAAAGCTGAGAATGAGGTGCACAAAACCCATTTGGAGTTTTAAAAGATTCATGATAATAGTAGATCAATGATGGAAAGAATATGACGTGTTTTACAAGCTTTGTGCAAGGAAAAGAAGGAGAGGTTAATGTGGAGTTGAAGAGAAAAGGTGCAAAATTTTTGGAGAAATGAAATGAGAAGTTTTGGGGAAGTGAAAGGAAGCTACAAGAGGAGCACATGGAGTAGATTTGAAACCTTTTTCCTTTAAAAAAAAAGTAATTATTTCAATTTGATTGAATGCAATAAAAATTTGAAAGTATTTGCATTTCTTTGGGTTTTATGAGTTGTTTTTATTTACAATAGAGACTATGTTGCATTGTGAATTTGTGAGCAGAAATTTGTTTTTGCATCACATACATAATATCTCTCCTGATCATGCCCTCCCAAGCTAGAACCCATCCGGGACTAAAACCTCTACCTCATCGGTCTAGGGCAACAATGTTGCAAATCAGAGTGCCAACAAACAATCTAAATGTCTCGACTCGACCTTGGTAGAAATCCAGATCAATCCAAAATTTGATAAGAATGACTGACAGTCTATGTAAAAAAAAACACATGCATCTTTTTCAGTGTCAGGGTCATAAATGACATGCTCTCCATGAATGGGAAACCACATAATATGTCATACATCCTCAAGTGTGATTGTCGCCTCCTTGTTGTGCCATCTCTCAACTAGCATTGTCAACAAGGCAAGACAGATCCTAATCTTGGGCATAAAGGAAATGAAGCCTAACCCTAGTCTCCCAAGCTGCTCCACCTCCAAATCATCAAGGTCTCTGGCTGTAGAAAAAATATCATATATGTGCTCTTAGGACATCAATGATGGTGGATCCTCCTACACACATCCTAGACACAATGTCAATGTTTCGAAAAAGTTAAAAGAACTTATCACAATCTAAGACTTTGCACCCAAAACCTCAATAACGTAGTTGAAATCAATAGCACCGTTGATTTTGGGTTGGGTCACTATACTAATTTTTGGGGTGTGTTGCCAATTTGGCGACGTGTGTCGCTATGCTCAATAGTGAATTGGTATCGGCATGCATCGCTCTATTTAAAAATGGGGTTGCATCACCATTTGAAGCATGCATTGCTAAGCCAAAAAAATCCCACACGCCACTCTATTACCCTTGTGACTTTATTATCAAATGCACCACTAAAATAAAATCTTGGGGTGCAGTGTTAAATGGAACAAGCGTCACTAAAAAAATTATAGTGATGTTTTTGATGCTTTCAAAGCATCGCTATACAACGACACTCTTTTTGACCTAACTTCAACACCCTATTTAATGTAGTTAAAAGTGAAAATCAAAACGGATTTCAAGTCACATACCTGGGGTCTTGTGTCTGCTCCCCGCTGGTACTCTTGAACTCAGACAGAAAGGTGAATGGGAAGCACACGTTGAGCCATTTCACCGAAGGTCAGAGCTCAAAATTCAGGAAATCTTAAAGGTGTGAATGCACAAATGACTTGAAACTGACCCTTCCTTATCTATTTATGCTTGCGAATTAGGGTTTTTTCCCCTAATTTAACCATCAAGCTAGGGTTTTTCATCAATTTCATAAATCTTGCCAAACTGAAGCTTATTTTGCATCATTTTTTTATGTTTTTGGCATGTTTTTTGCATACATCTACATCATTTACTTTAGCATAAATCATGGTTAAATAGCTTGCAACAGGTTCATTTAACTTTAAATCATGTTCTCATACACATCTTGCATAAGTTTCATCGATTCTTTTCAATAGAATCGATTGGAACAAGCTCAACCCCCATGGGATTGGAAAAGGGTCATCATTTCACATCAACGCAACACCAATCCCCCAATAGAATAAGTTTTAATGGATTAAAGTAGGGGTTCCTAAAAGATTTCATAGTTTGATTTGATTAGTTTAATAGCTTCAATTTTAATTTACATTAGATGATTGTATCGGGAATAAGGTTTAGTGGCTAAATTGCACTTCTTATCCGCATGGATCAAGTGTGGTTAACCCGTTCTAATTCTCTAGTCACATTTTGGCGCTAGAAGGAGGGCTTGACTAACTAATCTGATAATTTTCTTGTCAAAATTCTATTTTCCTTGTTTTTCAAGTACAATAATGCATTTGATTATCAGACGGTGCAATTGATGATGTGTCGCTACACAACAACACATCTACAATTTCATTTTGATGATGTATAATTAAAATCAAAACGCATAATAAAGTTCATCACCACATTTAAATTTAGTGACACTGTTGATTTATTTTTAATGCAAAACAAATTTTATTTTGGCGATACAATCGATCTAGCGATGCAATTGACATCCATGTTTGCTACAAAGAACTGTAATTGATTTTTCCTTACAGCGACACATCTTCTATATACCGACGCTATTGACAAATTTCAGTGACAATTGATTTCAACATCGCTTTTTATTGGTAAACATGATTGAACTAATTTTTTGACATGTTTTTGAATATTCTTGGCTTTATCTTACTTTTAACATGTCTTTGACTTTTTGTTTTGGTTTTTAGGCTAATTGGGTTTTGCAGGTTGGACGATCAAAGTTGAAGTGAAGCAACATTCTCATCTTAAGATCTTATGATTGTAACAAGCATTTGATGCTTTAGGGAAATTATAACCCAATTCTCATACTTTTTCTTTTATGTTTTATGACCTCACTAAATTTCATTTGGTTTTAAATCAAATGCTCAAATAGGACTAAAATTGAACCCTCATGTTATCATTGTCTTTTGGGTTTTAAAATTGAACATGGCAACTTAACATTTCGTTGGTTGCATAAAATGAATTCATGTTAGATTTAGTCAGTAAAATGAATGAGTTTTTTCCTTATTGTGACAAACTTGAAGTGTGTATCCAATCCCCTTGCACTTTGTGCGATCTTGGGTGAAGAGAAACACTCCAAGTGTACTTCACTATTTTTGGCAACTTATAGTACGTATCTAGTCACATTGTGCTTCATGCAATCTTGGGTGAAGATAAATACTTAAGTACACTTTTATGCTTTGTGTCACCCTTAAGAGAGGACTTCCTATGAGATACACATTGCAATGGGAAACTCATAGGCAAGTTCTTGAAAGAATGTTTACCGATGGGCTATATTAAAGGTTGGGAAATCATGAGAAAGTACCTTCTACCCTAGACTATATAACATATTGCACCTAGTTCCATGCCTTAAGTGGAACAATAACGGTAGTAAGAGCCTTAATTGGCAAAGCGGGTGCATATACAATGACATGTTCTCAGTTTGTTACTAAGAACCAAATTGTTTAGTTGTCAAAAATCCTTAATGCTTGTTAGTGCAAGAACGGTCATTTTGAAACCGCCCCACATTCTTACTATTCAATTGTAGAAATAGAAAAATCCTTTTGATCTTTGGATTTTAAGGATTTTGAGATTTGGTTGTCCTGAGAAGTGTGTGCCATGGAGGGGTGCTAGTGTCGCCAAATCTCTAACTATTTGCATTTTCTTAGTGTTTGGAGAAATCCAAGTGGGGACTCCTAAAGTATGGCCATTTCAAACCTAGATGGTGAATGATTGTAAGTCAATTGAATACATTGCTTAGTTTGAAAATGATAAAAAACAAACATTCACTATCTTCCTCAAAATTTCAAATAATTTGGACTAAATATGGATACCTTTTGAAAAAGCCTTGATATTACTACTTGTCCTAAGGATTTTTATCGTTGGAGATTTCTAAATATCTTGACATATATCTCAATCCATATTTTCCAAAGACAACATAGGAAATTATGGCATCAACCTCATTATTTTCACAAAATGGACTTTGTGAAAGTTATGATGTTTTTGACATAAACATTTAGATTAAAAACATAATCAAGACAAGTGTTTTTGGTAAATAAAACTCATTAAGCAAGATAAAATTGAAAAATTAAACCCCACATGACTATTTGGAGACTGATTGCTCTCATTGAACAACCTGATCTTGAAGGTGTTATCATTCAACCAAACTTTGAACTCATTAATAGAGAAAAAACCAATAACATTAGTAGTTTGACAAGTTTCACTTTTGAAATAAAAGAAACGCCTACCCAATGGAGAAATGTAGCAAACATCTTAGATGAAGAAGAGAAACAAGTTGATATTGAGGCTAGAAGGCCCATAATACCACCACCTGTGTGACAATAAATATCTTCCTTTCTTCCCTAAAATTGAAATTTTCTAAATGATCTCACTCAAAATCAAAATCCCCAAGAGAAGGTCTAAAGGTCGTTATTTCAAACTTAGGCATTTTAGTTCAAAAGCAATCAAAAACCGTATTTCAACACTCTACCTCAATAGAAAGAAGTCGTTACTAAAATTTTATGAATGTACACTAATGAAACATCTAGACATGTATACATTCTTTATGGGTAAAAATCTAGGTCTCTTTCATGATAATCAACCTATCTAAAACATTGGGTCTTTACGATTTGAAAACTTTAGAGGTCTAGCATGTTTCTCACTACCTTGGTCTTATCAAACAAAGGGTCACTTTAAAGTCGATAGTGATTCAAACACTTAATTCACTCCTCCATCAAATTTCATCCTTCACTTCACCTAACTTTGCAAAACTTTTGAATACACCATAACTTTGCAAAACTTTCGAATACACCAACACCTTTTAAACTTGAACATCAATCAACCCAAAACCCTAACTTAACTACTTTGTATGTGAAATGTATCCTTTTTCATACATATGGTTGAGTTAGTTATCATCTTTGAACTTATCTTGAAGGTCACAAGTCTACCCTAAAGATTTACAAGTTCATAAAAATCCTTTATCCAAACATCACAACATCAAACTCAAGTCAAAATTGTTGTCCCAAAACGTTTGCAAAGATGAATCTCCACATCATCCACCTTTTCATCCCCCATTGTCATCATTGCTCCAAGAAGACTTAGAGCATCCCTTTTACCTAGATTTGAGTCAACTAGAGAGTTCAAACATTACAAATCTCAACATAACTCTCCCATAGGTGACACAAAATTTATGGTAAATCCAAGATCACAACACAAGAGAATCATGGAGAAAACCAAAGTCACATTTACCTCAAGTGATCCAAATCCTCTAGAATTTGATCCGAGAAGTCAAGTTACCCCATCACAACAACCATCATCTCCATTAGGACCATAGGATATTGAAGACATTGCAAACAATCCATTTGAACTTACTAGGGAGGAAATCATGGAACATCAAGCCTTTGAAAACATAACTCCAATTTCCCATCATTTGTTGCTCAAAACTTGACACAAAGCTTCACAGCTCCATCATTAGGGCTAAATCAAACATCTACTCCTAGTCTTGTAACTAGTCTTGCCAAATACTTTGGTCTAACTCTTCCATTTGAAAGTAGTACACTTGTAGGTACCCTTGATACCAATCCCACATCTCAAACAACCACTTGGACACCTACCTTTGGTGCTTCTCCCTTTCTTGAAGATTTGAAAAATCTATATAAACCTCTCAAAACTAATTACTTCACAAAAACCTTCACATATTGAGTACGCCCTTCTTCATCCATACTCAAGAATACTGCAAGTGCTCCCACCATCACGCAAAGTAGTGTGGAACAAGTGTCTCAAAACAAAATACAAGGGCATGCCAATAACATACCACAGAGTCAACCCTTAATGCAGATAGGGACATCTTTACTCAATCTCCCCATTGGTTCATCCATACCATTGGTTTCACAAAAAACACTTACCCCATCCATTATCAACCCATCTCAAAACAATTTCTTGTTCATGAATCCCACCAACCTAGGTAATACCTCATTTACATCCCTAGCACAAGGAAATACTCAAGAAATGGGACAAGGGAATATTTTTAATCAATGGAATCAAGTACCTAGTGTGTCATTACCATCACAAAATCTAATGGCATCATCCTCATCATTCCCCACGGTCCCCTTTACCATGCAAAATCAAATGGGACCTAAAACTTACATTCCTCCACCCCAATCCACCATCTTACAAGGAATGTTAAACCAAGGGAATCCCCAACCTCTCATCACCAATCCATTACCCACTCAAAACATGAACACTCACAATCCATCATAGATATCCCAACAACCACCTGATCCTACATTGCAAGTGCATGCCTTAGCTTTACAATAGGTACAACAAGATTATCAGTGAGCCATCCAATAGTAGCAACAATAGCAAGCAGCCTTAGTAGCACAAGTAGCCTTAGCACAAAAACAACATCAAGAAATAAAATAAGCTTTAGCAACACAACAACATAAGCAACAACATTAAACAACCTTAGCACAACAACAACCTCAAGCTCAACAAGAAGCCTTAGCATCTCAACAACAATAGCAATAGCAACAACAAGCAGCCTTAGCACAACAACAACAATAAGCCCAACAACAAACCGTAGTGACGTAACAACAATAGCAAGCCCAACAACAAACAACAACACAAAAACAACAACAACAAGAAGAAGCCTTTGTGGCACAACAACAACAACAAGCCTTACTAGCTCAATAGTATGCCCAACAATAACAACAACAACCAAGTTCCTTCTATAATCCTCAATAGAACATTGTTAATACAAATGCATTGGGAACATATACATCAAAAACTCAATCATCTTCATAGAATCTTACACCACCATACACCCCAAACAACACATCATCATATCAAAATCCCACATACAACGCATTCATCATCCCACCATATGTTCCTCCACCAAACTCACAAGAAGATCTAGCATCATAATTTAAGGCGCTATCTCAAGAAATATAGGACCTTTGATGGGAAAGGAATAGAAGTCCCATACATAAAATCTATGTCCTTATCCATTTGATTGAAACATCGCAATGGTACCATTCCCTCTTGGCTTTGAAATCCACAAATTTGATAAATACAAAGGGAGAGGAAGTCCTGTGGACCATGTCAAAGAGTTTAACATTATGTGTATGGAGAAGGCCTACAATGATTCTTATTTAATGTGCCTCTTCCCTCAAAATTTAATAGGTCCTACAATGCATTGGTTTTCCCACCTACCTCTTAGTTTAGAAAAAATCAAGAAATTACCAATAAATTCATTGATAACTTCTCCTTTAATCTTGACATTGACATAAGTCTAGAAAAATTGTACACTCCTAGAAAAAATAAAGGAGAATCTTTCACTAGTTTCTTACAAAGATGGATACAAAGAGCTACTAAAAGCAAGTGGGGATAATCATAAAAAATATAGATCCAGATCTATCCTTCCACTTGAAAATGAAGTGCATCACATCTTATGATGAGCTTGTCCCTAGATCCCTTAACATAGAGAGAGCCCTAAACTCATAGGGAAACACACAAGTATATAGAGACAACCACCCATCCACTAGTTTTAACGACAAGAACCACTATTGGGCCAAGAACAAAAATGTTACTAGTGATGGTGTTGTTGGTGCAAAGGTAGTATTAATTTCTCCTAGACAAGAAAACACCCAACCCATGAACACACAACAACTATACGTGCAACCACCAAATAATCAACCAACAATCAACAGTGCAAACACTCAATGGGGACAACAATGAATAGACAGTGCTCCTAAATGAAAATTCACTTCCTTAGGAGAACCTATTGAGGATGTGTTGAAGAGGTTGATATAATCTATCTTATCACACTCCTAGATTTATCAAACTATCAAGAGCTACAAGTGAAACCTTGTAGCTATAGAGAAGATCATTTTTGTGAATTTCACCAATACAAAGCTCATAACACACAAAATTGTTTTAAAATCAAACATCTAAAAGATCTTATTGAACCAGGAGACATTCATGTCGATCAAAAATATGGGAATGAATAGCTAAAAGTTTACACAAACCCTATGCTATACCATACCAAAGCAAAAGATTCAGGAAATGCATCAACCTAAAAAAATGTAAACAATACTCATGATACCATGGTGGGGCATATTTATTTATCACAACATGAGGAATTAGACAAACATCAAGATACTATTTTAAAACAAAGTGTGAACCCATAAACAATGTTTAGCACTATTTTATATCGTAGTGACATCAAGTGGATATTATATTGTTATATCTCTCCCACATATGACTAAATGATTGGGCATGTTGAAGAAGTTTCAAACGAACCAGAAATATTCCTTGTTGTACCCATACCCACAAAATTTTGTGAAGAGTCTTTTACCAATGATTATCATCCACCCAAGGATCATGTCAAGAGGAGGCTCTTGAGGATAAAAAAAAGTTACTTTGAATCAACTCAGGATCAAGAACCCCTATCCCCATAGATTCATCAAGAGCTAAGCAACTTCTTCCAAACCATTTTAAACTCCAAAGATGTCCCCAATATCAACCCTAAGATGTTTCTTTCTAATGAAAATATAGAAGTTCTTCATCTAAAACATGATTCTCCCACTCTTGATATTCCTACACAAGATCAAGCAGCTCAGTCGAGATTATTGATTCTTACAGTGATTGTGCATCATCAACATCTTTTGATTCAACATCAACATATTTTGAAGTAGTATCAACAGATAATGATGTCATAGAATCAGAGTAAAGAGTTCATATTCTTGAACAACCAAAACCTAGAGCAATATCATGTGTTCATAACAAGTCATATTCAGTGGCTATGGATCAAAGGATACATTATCAGGGCAAAGGATTAGGTATTGGTAATACATTCATAGCACCGGGGGAAATCTTGTCTACAACAAACATCAAAATATGGGGCACAAAGGATCCTTATGATGAAAATGCAGTCAATGCTACAAATATTCATATCATGAGTTGGCATTCACCCATCATCTCATACACAAATTGGGACCAACATAAAAATAATAATTCCTATCAAAGCAAGGTGAAGATCATCAAAGAAAATGAACAAGTAAATCAAAAAGGACATGTCAAGTAAAAATGGATACCAAAGAAAAATAAAGGAAATCATCCCCCAAAAAACTCAATTAGTCAAATAAACTATGGGGCACAATCAAAAAGGGAAATGCATCCATCAAAAATGTCCTCAAATACAAAAGAAGCTTCCCAATCAAGGAACAAAGTATATCTAGTGGTTGGTCCTAATTCCATGAAAACCTCTATTCCCACCCATCATCGCTCGTTTTCCGAAGTTTGGAGAGTCAAAGGTTCCAAACTATCGACTAATACATCCCATATTACTTCATGCATGTCACCGTCCACTCCATTCATGATATCCAATGCTCGCATTGACCATGTGTTGGAAGCTACTTTTCAACATAAGGATTCTAAAGTCACTTTATTGTGATGTGCACACATAGACTAGGTTAATTCTGGTACCATCAAGGAAAATCAGAGTTCTTTAAGGTTACACCCAAGCACTCGTATCTTAGCAAAAAAAATTCTTCAAGAAGGATATTGCTGGAAAATTATGATAGTGGCCTCTACATCAGTACCACTTGGTGGTTCAACATGAGGGTAAAACTTCCAAAAAACCAAAAAAATTAAAAAAATAAAAAAAATAAAGAAAATAGTAAAAATAAAAATTGTCCTCCAATGAAAACCACTACGGTGGCACTTTGGGCAAGTACTATGATGAAAACCTGACAAACAGGCATCATGAGTAGAATCGAGCATCTATATGATCCTTCTTAGATAGAAGCATCTCATCCTTGTCATGATAAATCCAATGTTCCCTCCATCTTTCCAAATCCAACTTTCATCCATATATCCCACTTTATCTTGATCTTGACAAAGATTCGGTGTATACTTCAACTCTACTCTTGGAAAAATCTTGATAGGCTCTTTAAAATTTTATCTCATGAAGTCCCATAGCCTATATCTAGCATGCTAAAACTCTATTGAACTCTTCACATAAGCATTACCTATCTTAGCTATCCATTGAATTATGAAGAATTGCTAGACACTAGGGGTAGGTTATTGCACTCTTGTTTTCAAATAACTCTTGATCCATGTCTTATATCTCATAATGTGACATCGACATCATGATTTAGGTATTGTTTACCTCAAAATATCATAAAAATCCAAAAACATTTGCAAAATCCTATACAACTAAAATCCACAACATTCAAAAAATTGTAAAGTAAAAATCCAAAACATCCAAAACGCATCAAAATCCCTAAAAATGACAAACATCGAAAATCCCAAAATAGTACCACATTCAAACTACATTGTCTCTGAGCTTGAACATAGGAAAGGTCATCATTGATGAGCCCATGAGACATTCTATGTCAATCCTTTAGGAGTTCATCATAATAAACTGACATTCCATCATTTTTTTATCTTTAGCTTCACTAAGTCAAGTCAATCAAACTACGAGGCTTCTGCATGTATAACATAGGCAAGGCTAATATTTTATCAAACCCCTGAGGTCCCTAGGATGGGTATTTTAGATTAGGTTCTTGGTCAAAACTCTCAAAAAATCCCTAAACATTCAAATATCAGAAAACACAAAAACTGTTGAAAATCAGAAAACCAAAAAATATTAAAAAACATTCAAAACATCTAAATAGCCTCAAATAAATGAAAACCAAAACATTCACATAAAGAACTCAAAAAGACCAAAAATAGCCTCAAAACATTTTAAAATATCAAAAGCATTGAAATATTCCAAAAAATCCAAAACCACCCATCTCATTTCACTTTCACAAATAATAAACTTTCACTCATAATAATTTTATCGTCACCTTCAACCTTTGACAAAAAAATAGGAAGCAAGTATAGCAAGTCTTAAAGTGAAAACCTAAGTGTTAAAATCTAAAGTCTAAATCATAGGTAAACGATTCAGTGAAGTTTATATCAATGACTTATCATAAAGCTCATTATCATCGTAACATCAAACAACCATCTAATCAACATGCCCTAGGATGTATCCTTCCTATAATGGACATTAGTATTAGACATCACTAAGTAGCTAAATTAAACTGGCAAGAGATATAGACAACATTGACTTTTTTTCTTTAATCTTTTCTTATGATTTATCTTAATGACCCATTTCAAGGACCTCTTGATGATTTCTATCAAAATGATTTAGAGAGAAAGGAATGGGGCATCAATCATTATCTTTCATTTTTTGTGCTTGTGGGTATTCTTGTAAAATAATGTTGGCACATACTTGCTTAGTTGTGTGTAGGGAAGTTGTTTGGAGTAGATTGTTGACTATTGTGTATGCTTTGGTCTGATATATTTTAAGTTTCTAGTTTACATTCCAATGAGGTTTTTGTATGTCAAGATGCAAACAAGAACTATCCTATTTGTTTGCAGAGTGAAATTCCATTTACCCTAGATACAACATCATCCTGGTTATTAATACCTTGATGCATCATGTTTATGTGTTATATCAAACAATAAGGAATGATGAAAATCTTAATCCCAAGGTATGAGAAAATCATCATGATGCATTCATCATCATCATGAATTTCTCATCACCATCATAGGAAAATATAAAAAAATAAATGCATCCATATCATATGCATACGCATCACATAAACATATCATATCATCTCATGGAATATCATGAAAAAGATACTAAAAAAGATACTGAAAAAGAAGTACATCCATCCATTGTATATCACATCGCATATCGTATAAACATAAAATTAAAAAAGTGCATCCATACATCTATAAAGCATGAAATAAAAGTCACATCACATCATGAATCTTAATAATCTCATATATATATATATATCAAAAAATGTTGACCAACATGGTACAAATATCTAAATTAGTGTATATATATCAAATCAAGAGTGCAATATTCACAAGGTTATCAAAGAGGATCCCATGAATGAATATATGTGTAAAAAATTGGAAAAAAATAAAAAATAGTGTCTACAACCATGCTAGCCCTCATGGATACTTGACTCACCCCTAACTGATGGCTGATCCTCAGCTCTAGGTGGTGCCCTGCTCCTTTGTGAAAAGTTTGGCTATTGCATCACTCTGGGGAGATCTCGGTGATAGTGCATCCTGTAATATGTAGCCTCTTAGACTTCCTCTCTATCTAATCAAGCTGATACTATCTATCCTTGGGTTGTCGCTAAAGCAACTATCACTACCTCCAACTATTATCTCTACCCAATCTCCTAGGCTAGCTGCATATCCAATTGCTACTGCAACTAGACCTCCTGGTCTCTCTGCATTGTAATAGCCTATAGTTGTTGTCATAGTTGATCCCTCTCTACTTGTAGTTGTACTCTCTCTACTATAAGGGCCAAAATCTTCCCATCTCATGGATTCGATTGTATAAGTGGAGGAGGCGGTGGTGCCCTCAGAATCTGTCCAACATGCTACCCATCCTTATTTCCATCATGTTATCCATCATGATGCCCCTGATCTAGTTTTTTGCTGGTGCCCATCACCTAGCACCTGGTCCTATCCCTAGCCTCTACCACCATCTCAACCCCACCTTAGCCTCCATCGCTACCTCAATAATAGTGTGCTCTCGACCCTAGATATACCGAGTTTTTAGTACAAAATATAACTACTGCTCATCATCGTACCACTGTGGATGCTGCAACCATGGCCTCCATCTTAACATTGTCATGTCATCAATGACATGACAATAATATGCCAAACCTATGGGACCCATGTGCTATAGTGTCATCGACACCCTATACTGAAACACGACGGGTTCATCCTCATAGATGTTAGCAAGAACAAAGATGGGCCTCAACATGACAATATGCTCATATGCCCATATGTGTAGAAAATTCACCCTTGTTCTGATGTCCCTGCCCTCTCTATAGATGATCTCGTGCATATCATGGTATAGGGAGGCAAGGAGGATTGAACCCCTTGGCATACATAATATATCTCCTAATCATGCCCTCCCAAGCTATACCCCATCTGGAATTGAAACCTCTACCCTGTTGCTCTAGGGAAATAATGTCGTAAATCAGAGTGCCAACAAACAATCTAAAGATCTCGACCTGACCTCAGTAGAAATATAGATCAATCTATGAGCTGATAAGAATAACTGACTATTTGTGTAAAATAGAGACACATGCATCTCTACCTGTATCAAGGTCATAAATAGCATGCTCTCCATGAATGGGAAACTATAGAATATGCCACACATCCTCAAGTGTGATAGTCACCTCCCCAGTGGGCAAGTGGAATGAATACTTCTCGTTGTGCCATCTCTCGACTAGCGCTATCATCAATGCAAGATGGGTCCCAATCTCAAGCATAAAGGAAATGAAGCCTAACCCTAGTCTCCCAAGCTGCTCCACCTCCAAATCAGCAAGGTCTCTAGCTATACAAAAAATATTGTATATGTGTTCTTAGGACATCAGCGATGGTGGATCCTCTTGCACGCATCTCAGACAACGTCCATTTTTTGAAAAAATTAAAAGAATTGATCACAATCTAAGACTTTGCACCCAAAACCTCAATAGCATCACTAAAATCAATAGTTTCATTGATTTTTGGGTGCGTTGCTATACTAATTTTGGGGGTGCATCACCAATTTGGTCACGCATGTTGCTACACTCAATAGTGAATCAATATTGGCATGCATCGGTCTATTAAAAAATAGGGTTGCATCACCGTTTGAAGCATGTGTCGCTAACTACTTTCATGTGTCATTGAACCAAAAAATCCCACACGTCACTCTATTACCTATATGACTCTATTATCAAATGTGTGGCTAAAACAAAATCTTGGGGTGCGGTGCTAAACAAAACATGCATCGCTAAAAAATTGATAGCGACGCTTCTAACACTTTCAAAGCTTCGCTATACAGCGACACACTTTTTGGACTAACTTTGACACCCTATTTAATACACTTAAAAGCAAAAATTGAAAGGGATTATGAGTCACATACCCAGGGTCTTGCGTCTACTTGCTACTGGAACTCTCGAACTGGGTCAAAAAGGTCAATGGGAGATGCACGCTGAACCATTTCGCCAAGGGTTAGAGCTCAAAATGTAAGAAATCCTAAAGGTGTGAATGCACAAATGACTTGAAAGTGACCCTTCCTCATCTATTTATGCTTGAAAATTAGGGTTTTTTTCCCTAATTTAACCATCAAGCTAGGGTTTTCATCAATTTCACAAATATTGCCAAATTGAAGCTTATTTTGTATTTTTTTATGTTTTCGACATGCTTTTTGCATCTCGGAGCCTTTCTAGATGCTTGGGGTAGCATTTTAACCTTTTTCAAGAAATCAACCCAAAATCCCAAATTTTTGCATGATTTCTCGAGGGAGCAGGGAATCAGATTAATCCTTCCACTGGGGCATCTAAAAAATTATATATATATATATATATATATATATTTTTTGATTTAAGCAAAAAAAAATTATCCAAAGAGCATTATTCTTTGAACCGATGTAGCAGGTACCTCGCTTCAAAGAAGGGGAAAATGTAGACTCTGAAAAACGTCCTAAATGATATCATGCACTTGAATCAGGTATACTAACATCATTTCCTCTTAAAACCCATCCTATTTTCACTTAATTAATTAAATTAGCCTAGCTATTTAATTAATTGCATCATTTGCATCTATTAACCTAATTCATTTAATTGGGTTAATTCCCCCCTTTTTCACACTAACATTTCATCTCATTAAATTAAATAAATCAAAGTATTTAATTTAATTCCCTAAGTCTTCTTATTTAATTAAATAACCCTAATTTATTTAATTATTTTCCATTTCTCCTTTCCCCATTCATTAAATCATTTAATTTAATGAATCTCACTTTATTCTTCTAATTTTCCTAATTGTCTGATTAAACCCTTGTTTAATTAGAAATTATCTAATTAATCTAATTCCTCCCACTTGCAAAGGAATATTCCTCCTTTTCACAATTTAATTTGGTTTTAATTAACTAAAATATCCTTTTTCCTCACCCATGAGAATATTCTTTGGAATATTCTCTCTCCTCCAATCATTTAAAAAAGGGAATATTCTCACTTAACTTCAAATCCAAGTTAACTTGTGACTTCTTGTGCAAGTTAACTTTCAACCTCTTGTACAGGTCAAAAGTGTGCTTGAGCTCTTTCATCCTTGAGCTCTTTCATTCTTGTGCAAGTTTCTCCTTGAGCTCTTTCATCCTGACGATGGATCACAAAGTGTGATCTAAAACGTTGATGCAAAAAACTCTTACGCAATCTAATCCAAAAACGTGTGCAACATCAATTGATATGGATTGTGGAAACTTGATATCATTAAAAGTGTGCTTATTTGGAAGGAATGATAAATATTGATTAAATTTCATCTTGCATTCTCACCTGTTGATGAGATTCCATGATCCATGCCTCCCATTTCCTCCATCCTTGATCGTTGATTAGCTTTTTCAATCTCAACCCTTCATTTCTCATTTGCTCTCCTATAAATAGTTCACTATTTGGAGACAAATGGATCCATATTTCAATTTTCAAACTTATGTTGTTGAAATCACTCACACTCACATTCATATTTAGCATATCTTAGTGTATTTTTACTTGCATCAATTAGCTTAGTTTCCATTAATGGTTTCCATGGTAACTTAGATGCATACATTTAGCATGTTAATTAATTAGGGTTTCAATATTTTTAGCTTAAACTTAATTTAGATTATCTTTGCATACATCTAGATCATTTAATTTAGCATAAACCATGGTAAAATAGCTTGCATCAAGTTCATTTAACTTTAAATCATGTTCTCATACACATCTTGCATCAGTTTCATCGATTATTTTCAATAGAAATGATTGGAACAAGGTCAACCCCCATGGGATTGGGAAAGGGTCATCATTTCACATCAACGTGACTTCAATCCCCCAATAGAATAAGTTTTAATAGATTAAAGTAGGGGTTCCTAAAAGCTTTCATAGTTTAACTTGATTAGTTTAATGGCCTCCATTTTAATTTATATTAGATGATTTTATTGGGACTAAGGTTTAGTGGCTAAATTGCACTTCGTATCCTCATGGATCAAGAGTGGTTAACTCGTTCTAATCCGTTAGTCACATTTTGGCGCTTGAAGGAGGGCTTGACTAACTAATCTGATGATTTTCTTGTCAAAAAATTGTTTTCCTTGTTTTTCAGGTACAACGACGCATTTGATTATTAAATGACGCAATTGATGATGTGTCGCTATACAGTGACACATCCATAATTTCATTTTGGCAACGCATAATTAAAATCAAAATGCATATTAAATTTCATCACCGCATTTAAATTTAGTGACCCTATTGATTTTTTTAACGTAGAATGAATTTTGTTTTGGTGACACAATCGATCTAGCGATGCAATTGGCATCCCTTTTTGCTACAGAGAACCACAATTGATTTTTCCTTATAGTGACGCATCTTCTGTATAGCGATGCTATTGATGAATTTCAGTGATGCAAATGATTTCAGCATTGCTATTTACTGGTAAACAGGACTGAACTACTTTTTTGACATGTTTTTGAATTTTCTTGGCTTTACTAACTTTTAACATGTCTTTGACTTTTTTTTCTGGTTTTTAGGCTAATTGGGTTTTACAAGTTGGACAATAAAAGTCGAAGTGAAGGAGCATTCTCATCTTAAGATCTTATGATTGTAACAAGCATTTTAAACTTTGGGGCAATTATAACCCAATTTTCAAGCTTTTTCCTTTATGCTTTAGGACCTCACTAAATTTCATTTGGGTTTAACACAAACACTCAAACAGGACTAAAATTGAACCCTCATGTTACCATTGTCTTTAGGGTTTTAAAATTGAACAAGGCAACTTAACTTCTCATTGGGTGCATAAAATGAATTCATCTTAGCTTTAGTCGGTAAAATGAATGAGTGTTTACCTTGTTGTGACACACTTGTAGTGCATATCCAATCCCCTTGCACTTCGTGTGATCTTGGGTGAAGAGAAATACTCCAAGTGTACTTCATTGTTTGTCTGCACTTATAGTATGTATCCAATCCCCTTGTGCTTCATGTGATATTGGGTGAAGAGAAATACTTAAGTACACTTTTATGTTTTTTTTCACCCTTAAGAGAGGACTTACTATGAGCTACACCCCGCAATGGGAAACTCATAGGCAATTTCTTGCAAGCATGTTTATCGGTGGGCTATATTAAAGGTTGGGAAATCATGAGAAAGTACCTTCTATCCTAGACTGTATCACATACTACACCTAGTACCATGCCTTAAGTTGAAAGGGAATGGTAGTAAGAGCCTTAATTGGCAAAGCAGGTCTGTATATAGTTGTGTTTTCTTGGTTTGTTACTAAGAACCAAATTGTTTAGTTGCCAAAAATTCTTAATGCTTGTTGGTGCAATAATGGCCATTCTGAAGCCGCCCCACATTCTTACTATTCAATTGTAGAAACAAAAAAATAATTTTGATCTCTGGATTTTAAGGATTTTGAGACTTGGTGGTCCCGAGAAGTTTGTGCCATGGAGGGGAGCTAGTGTCGCCAAATCTCTAACTGTTCACATTGTCTTAGTGTTTGGAGAAATTTAAATGAGGAATCAATAATTATGGACATTTCAAACCTAGGTGGTGAATGATTGTGAGTCAGTTAAATACATTGCTTGGTTCCAAAATGATACAAAATAAACATTCACTATCTTCCTCAAAATTTCAAACACTTTGGCCTAAATATGGATACCTTTTGAAAAATCCTTGATATTACTGCTTGTCCTAAGGATTTCTATCCTTAGAGATTTCTAAATATCTTGACTTATATCTTAATCCATATTTTCCAAAGACAACATAGGCAATTATGGCATCAACCTCATGATTTTCACAAAATGGACTTTGTGATAGTTATGATGGTTTTGACATAAACATTTAGTTTGAAAACATAATCAAGACAAGTGTTTTTGGTAAAATAAAACTCATTAAGCAAGATAAACTTGAAAAATTAAACCCCACATGACTATTTGGAGACTGATTGCTCCCGTTGAACAACCTGATCTTGAAGGTGCTATCATTCAACCAAACTTTGAACTCATTAACAAAGAACAAACCGATATCATAAGTAGTTTGAGAAGCCTCACCTTTGAAACAAAAGAAACACCTACCTAGGGGAGAAACACAACAAACATGTTAGACGAAGAAGAGGAACAAGCTCATATTGAGGCTAGAAGGCCCATAATACCACCACCTGTGTGGAAATAAATATCTTTCTTTCTTCCCTAAACTTGAACTTTTCTAAATGATCTCACACAAAATCAGAATCCCCAAGATAAGGTATATAGGTTCGTCACTTCAAACTTAGGCATCTTAGTTCAAAATCAATCAAAAACTACATTTCGGCACTCCACCTCAATAGAAACAAGTTGTTAGTAAAATTTTATGAACACACACTAAGGAAACATCCAGACATGTATACATTATTTATGGGTCAAAATCTAGGTCTTTTTCATGATAATCAACCTATCTAAAGTATTGGGTCTTTAGGATTTGAAAATTTTAGAGGTTTAGCATGTTTCTCACTACCTTGGTCTTATCAAAAAAAGGGTCACTTTAAAGTCAAAATTGAGTCAAATACTTCATTCACTCCTCCATCAATTTTCATCCTTCACTTCACCTAACTTTGTAAAAAAAATTACTACACAAACACCTTTTAAACTTGAACATCGATCAACCCAAAACCCTAACTTAGCTACTTTGTATGTGAAATGTATCCTTTTCCATGCATATGGTTGAGTTAGTTATCATCTTGCAACTAGTTTATCTTGAAGTTCACAAGTCTACCTTAAAGATATCCAAGTTCATAAACATCCTTTATCCAAACATCACAACATCAAACTCAAGTAAAAAATGTTGTCCTAACACATTTGCAAAGATCACTCTCCACATCATCCACCTTTTCACCCTCCATTGTCATCATTGCTCCAAAAAGACTTAGAGTGTCCCTTTTACCTAGATTTGAGTCAACTAGAGAGTTCAAACATTACAAATCTCAACATAACTCTCCCATAGGTGACACAAAATTTATGGTAAAGACAAGAACACAACACAAGAGAATCATGGAGAAAACCAAAGTCACATTTACCTCAAGTGATCCAAATCCTCTAGAATTTGATCTGAGAAGTCAAGTTACCCCATCACAACAACCATCATCTCCATCAGGACCATATGAGATTGAAGACATCACAAACAATCCATTTGAACTTACTAGGGAGGAAATCATGGAACATTAAGCCTTTGAAAACATAGCTCCAATTTCCCCATCATTTGTTGCACAAAACTTGACACAAAGCTTCACAGATCCATCATTAGGGCTAAATCAAACATCCACTCCTAGTCTTGCAACTTGCAGCTAAACTTTCCAAATACTTTGGTCTAACTCTTCTATTTGAAAGTAGTACACTTATGGGTACCCTTGATACTAATCCCCCATCTCAAACAACCACTTGGACACCTACCTTTGGTGCTCGTCTCATTCTCAAAGATCCTAAAAAACCATATAAACCTCTCAAAATTCATTAATCCACATATCTAGGACACCCCTCTTCATCCATACCCATGAGTACCGCAAGTGTGCCCACATCACGCAAAGCAGTGTGGACCAAGTGTCTCAAAATAGTACACAAGGGCATGCCAATACCATACCATAGACTCAACCCTAAATGCAAATAGGGACATGTTTACCCAATCCCCCCATTGGTTCATCCATACCATTGGTTTCATAAAACACATCTACCCCACCCATTATCAACCCATCTCAAAATAATCCCTTGGTCACAAACCCCACCAACCTAGGTAATACAAAGTTTACATCCCTAGCATAGGGAAATCCTCAAGACATGGGACAAGGGAATCTTTTTAATCAATGGACTCAAGGTACTAGAGTGTCATTACCATCACAAAATCTAATTGCATCATCCTCATCATTCCCCATGGTCCCCTTTACCATGCAAAATTAAATGGAACCTCAAATTTGTATTCCTCCACCCCAATCCACCATCTTATAAGGAATGTTAAACCAAGGGAATCCCCAACCTCATCACCAATCTGTTACCCACTCAAAACATCAACACTCACAATCCATCACAGATATCCCAACAACCACTTGATCCTACATTGCAAGTGCATGCCTTAGCTTTATAGCAAGCACAACAAGCTTATTAGTGATCCGTCAAACAACAAAAACAATAGCAAGCAGCCTTAGAATCATAACAAGTAGCCTTAACACAACAACATTACGCACAACAAGAAACCTTAGCAGCACAACAAGCAACCTTAGAAAAACAACAACAATCCCTAGTGGCGCAACAACAACAACAAGCTCAAGAGTAAGCAACACAACCACAACAACAATGGCAAGCCCTTCTGGTGCAACAACAACAACAAGCCTTACTAGCTCAGCAATGCCCAAAAACAACAACAACACCAACCAATTTCCTACTATAATCCTCAATAGAACATCATTAATACAAATGCATTGGGAACATATACATCAACACCTCAATCACCTTCACAGAATCTTACACCACCATACACCCCACACAACACATCATCATATCAAAATACCACATACAACTCATCCATCATCCCACCATATATTCCTCCACAAGACTCACATGATGATCTAGCATCGTAATTTGAGGTGCTACCTCAATAAATATAGGACCTTCGAATGGGCAAGGCAAAGAATCCCCATACCCAAAATCTATGTCCTTATCCATTTGATCGAAACTTCACAATGGTACCATTCCCTCCTGGCTTTGAAATTCCCAAATCTGATAAATAAAAAGGGAGAGGAAGTCCTATGGACATGTCAAAGAGTTTAACATTTTTTGTATGGAGGTGGCCTACAATGATTCTTATTTAATGTGCCTCTTCCCTTGAAGTTTAATAGGTCCTGCAATGGATTGGTTTTCCCACCTACCTCCTGGTATTAAAACTTTTCAATAAATTACCAATAAATCCATTGAACACGTCTCCTTTAATCTTGACATAGACATAATTCTAGAAGAATTGTACACTCTCAGACAAAACAAAGGAGAATTTTTTGCTAGTTTCTTACAAAGATGGAGACAAATAGCTAGTAAAAGCAAGTGGCCTCTTCCTGATGAAAAAAAGTGGGGATAGTCATAGCAAATATAGATCTAGATCTATCCTTCCACTTGAAATTTTTTTGCATCACATCTTATGAAGAGCTTGTCCCTAGAGCCCTTAACATAGAGAGAGCCCTAAACTCACAGGGAAACACACAAGTATATAGAGACAACTGTCCATCCACTAGTTTTAACGACAATCCCCATTATTGGTCCAAGAAGAAAAATGTTACTAGTGATGGTGTTGTTGATGCAAAGGTAGTAAGTAACTTCTCCTAGAAAAAAAAACACCACACCCATGAACACACAACAACTGTTTGCACAACTACCAAAAAATCAACCAACGATCAATCCTGCAAACACTAAATGGGGACAACAACAAATGAATAGTGTTCATGAACAACAATTCACTTCCTTAGGAGAACCTATGGAGGATTTTTTGAAGAGGTTGATACAGTCTAATCTTATCACACTCCCAGATTTCTCAAACTATCAAGAGCCACAAGTCAAACCTCGTAGCTATAGAGAAGATCATTTTTGTGAATTTCACCAATACAAATCTCATAACACACAAAATTGTTTTAGACTCAAACATCTAATAAAGATCTTATTGAATAAGGAGACAATCATTGCGATCAAAAATATGGGAATGAAAATATGAAAATTTACACAAACCCTATGCTTGACCATACCAAAGAAAAAGATTCAAGAAATGCATCAACCTCAAAAAATGTAAACAATACTCATGATACCATGGTGGGACATATTTATTTATCACAACATGAGGAATTAGACACGCATCAAGATATTGTTTTAAAACAAAGTCTAAACCCATGAACAATGTTTAGCACTATCTTATACCATAATGACATCAAGTGGATATCACATTGTGATATCCTTCCCACATATGACTCAATGATTGGGCATGTTGAAGAAGTTCCAAATGAGCTAGACATATCCCTTATTGCCCCTATACCCACAAAATGTTGTGAAGAGTCTTATACCGATGATATATCATCCACCCAAGAATCATGTCAAGAGGAGTCTATTAAGGATAATGAAAGTTACTCTAAATCGAGTTAGGATCAAGAACCCCTATCCCCAACATTTCATCAAGAGCTAAGTGACATCTTCCAAACCATTTTAAATTCCAAAGATGTCCCAGATATCACCCATGAGAAGTTTCTTTTTGATTGACATATAGATGTTATTCATCCAAACTATGAGTCTCTCACTCTTGATATTCCTACACAAGAGCAAGCATCAATATATATTATTGATTCTTACAGTTATTGTGCATCATCGACATCTTTTTAGTCAGCATCAACATATTTTCAAAGCAATATCAATAGATAACAATGTCATAGAATCAGAGTAAATAATTCATATTCCTAAATAGCTAGAACCCATAGCAATATCATGTGTTCATGACAAGTCATATTCAATGGCTATGGATCTAAGGATACATTATCAAGGAAAAGGATTCTAGGTATTGATAATACCTTCACAACATCGGGGGCAATCTGCTCTACAACAAGCATCAACATATGGGACATGAAGGATCCTTATGATCAAAATGTTGTCACCACTACAACTAGTTGTATCATGAGTTGGCATTCACCCATCATCTCATATAAAAATTAGGACCAACGTTAAAAGAAGAATTCCTATCAAATTAAGGAGAAGATCATCAAAGAAAATGAAGCAGTAAAGCAAAAAGGGCACATCAAGTATAAATGCATACCAAAGAAAAATAAAGAAAATCATCCCTCAAAAACTCCATTAATTAGTCAAAGAAACTATGGGGTAGAATAAAAAAGGGAACTGTATCCATCAAAAGAGTCCTCAAATACAAAAGGAAGCTTCTCAAGCAAGGAAAAAAGTATATCTAGTGGTTGGTCCTAATTCAACGAAAACCTCCATTCCCAACCATCATCACTCATATTCCCAAGGTTTGGAGAGTTAAAGGTTCCAAACTATTGACCAATACATCCCATAGTCCTTCATACATGTCACCGTCCACTCCATTCATGATATCCAATTCTCACATTGACCCTGTGTTGGTAGCTACTATTCATCATAAGCATTTTGAAGGAACTTTATCACAATGTACGTACATAGACAAGGTTAATTCTGATACTAGCAAGGAAAATCAGAGTTCTTCAAGGTTGCACCCAAGTACTCGTGTCTTACCAAAGAATCTTCTTCAAGAAGGATATCACTGGCACATTATGATAGTAGCCTCTACATCAATACCACCAGGTGGTTCAACATGAGGGTAAAACTTCCAAAAGACCAAAAAAATAAAAAAACTCAAAAAATCAAGAAAATAGTAAAAATAAAAAATCGTCCTCCAATGAAAACTACTACGGTGGCACTTTGGGAAAGTACTATGATGAAAACTTGGCAAACAGGCATCATGAGTAGAATTGAGCATCTATATGATTCTTCTCAAATAGAAGCATCTCATTCTTGTCATGATAAATCCAATGTTCCCTCCATCTATCCAAATCCATCTTTCATCCTGATATCCCACTTTATCTTGATCTTGAAAAAGATTTGGTGTATACTTCAACTCTACTCATTGAAAAATCTTGACAGGCTCTTTACAATTTTATCTCATGAAGTCCCATAGCCTATATCTAGCATGCTAAAACTCTATTGAACTCTTCGCATATACATTACCTATCTTGGTTATCCATTGCATTATGAATAATTACTAGACACTTGGGGCAATTTATTGCATTTTGTTTTCAAATAACTCTTGATCCATGTCTTATATCTCATAATGTGACAATGACATTGTGATCTAGGTATTGTTTACCTCAAAATCTCATGAAAATCCAAAAACATTTGCAAAATATTGTACAACTAAAATCTAAAACATTCAAAAAATTGTAAAGTCAAAATTCAAAAGATTCAAAACGCATCAAATTCCCTAAAAAGGTCAAACATCGAAAATCCAAAAATAGTTCCCCAGATGAACTACATTGTCTCTGAGCTTGAACTAGGCAAGGCCAACATTGGTGTTCCCTTGAGACACCCTAGGTCATTCCTTTAGGAGTCTGTCATAATAAACTGACATTCCATGAATTTTTTATCTTTGTCTCCAATAAGTCAAGTCAATCAAACTATGAGGCTTTTGCATGTATAATGAAGGATTCAAGGCTAATCTTTGATCAGCCCCTAAGGCCCCTAGGATAGGTCTTTAGGTTAGGTTCTTGGTTGAAACTCTCAGAAAAACCCTAAACATTCAAATGTCAGAAAACACAAAAATAGTTGAAAATTAAAAAACCCAAAAAACATTAGAAAACATTCAAAAGACCTAAATAGCCTAAAATATATAAAAAAACCGTAAACAACCTCAAATAACAAAAAACTAAAACATTCACATAAATAACTCAAAAAGACCAAAAACAACCTCAAAACATTTCAAAATACCAAAAATATTGAAATATTCCAAAAAATCCCAAACCACCCATCCCATTTCACTTTCACCCGTAATAAACTTTCACCCATAATAAATTGATCGTCACCTTCAACCTTTGGAAAAACAAATAGGAAGCAAGTATAGAAAGTCTTAAAGTGAAAACCTAAGTGTCAAAATCTAAAGTCTAAATCACAGGTAAACGATTCAGTGAAGTTTATATCAATGACTTACGATAAAGCTCATCATCATCCTAACATCAAACAACCATCTGATCAACATGTCCTAGGATGTATCCTTCCCATGATGGACATCAATATCAGACATCACCATAGCTAAATTAAACTAGCAATGGATATACATAATATTGATTGTTTGTCTTTAATCTTTTCTAATGATTTATCTTAATGACCAATTCTGCTGACCTCTTTATGATGTCTATCAAAACAATTTAGAGAGAAAGGAATGGGGCATTGATCATTATCCTAGGTTTTTTTTTCTAGTATGTATTCTTGTAAAATAATGTTGGCGCATACTTGCTTAGTTGTGTGTAGGGAAGTTGTTTGGAGTACATTGTTGACTATTGTGTATGCTTTGGTCTGATATATTCTAAGCTTCTAGCTTACATTCCAATGAGTTTTTTGTATGTCAAGATGTGAATAAGAACTATCCTATATGTTTACAGAGTCAAAGTCTATTTACACTAGATACAATGTCATTCTAGTTATTAATACCTTGATGCATTGTGTCGATGTGTTATATCAAACAATAAGGAATGATGGAAATCCCAATCCCAAGATATGAGTAAATCATCATCATGCATTTATCATCACCATCTCTAATAAAGTCTTGGTGGATCATAGACTTGTTGGATATTTTGAAAAAATCATCAAAATCAATGGTCAATCATCTTATGTCTTGTATATTCTCTTCACACTAACTTTGTATCATGACAGTCAACAAAAACATCATCAATGCATATATCTTGCATCCAAAACTCGTCAACATGCATACATGATGGTATAATCATAGCATATCATAAAACATACATCTTGCATCATCATTATCATTTAAGTTGTGATAAATAGTATAGATTTGTTATTCTACACATCTTAAATCATTGTACATATATCATCAACATAAATTGCATTATCATATCATAACTATAAACATCCGCATTATACATCCATATGCATACATCATCATCTCATAAAACTATATCATAAGAAAATACACAAAAAGAAATGCATCCATATCATTTGCATACGCATCACATAAACATATCTTATCATCCCATGGAATATCATGAAAAAGATACTGAAAAAGAAGTACATCCATCCATTACATTGCATCCATTACATATCACATTGCATATGGTATAAACATAAAATAAAAGAAGTGCATCCATACATCCATAAAGCATGAAATAAAATTAACATCACATCATGAATCTAAATCATCTCATATATATATGTCAAAAAATGGTGATTGTCATGGTACAAATATCTGAATCAATCTATATATATCAAATCAAGAGTACAATATCCACGAGGCTATAAAAAAGGAGCCCATGAATGAATATATGTGGACAAAATTAGACAATAATCAAAATAGTGTGTATAACCAGGCTAGCCAAGATGGCTATTCGACTCACCCCTAACTGAAAACTAATCCTCAGCTCTAGGTCGTGCCTCGCTCCTCTATGAAAATTCTGGCTATTGCATCCCTCTAGGGACATCTCAATGATAGTGTATCCTATAATATGCAATTGCTGAGACTGCCTCTCTATATAACCAAGCTGATATTGTCTGTCCCTAGGATGCCACTGAAGTAGTTGTCGTTGCCTTTGACTAGTGTCTCTACCCAATCTCATAGGCTAGTTGCATATCCAACTACTATCACAAATAGACCTCTTGGTCTCTCTGTGCTATAATAGCCTGTACATACTGTTGCAGTTGATCCCTCTCTTCATGTATTTGTGCTCTCTCTACTATAAGGGAAACAATCTGCCCATCTCATAGATCTGGTTGTATAAGTGGAGGAGGTAGTGGTGCCCCCAAAATTTTCCCAACATGTTTCCCATCCTAATGTCCATGATGATGCCTCTGATCCTATTGTTGTGGTTTCCCATCACCTGGTACCTAGTCTTGTCCCTGGCCTCTGCCACCATCTCGACTCCCATCCCTACCTCAACAATAGTGTGCTCTTGTCCTTGGATATACCAAGTCTTTCATGCAAAATATAACTATTGCTTGCCATTGTACCACTGTGGATGTTGCAGCCATGACCTCCATCTGAACACTATCATGTCACTACTGAATTTGGCTCCATTTCCCGACGGTCGTCCATTGGTCGTTCAACAAATCTTTGTCAGAAATGTGACGAAATGGCAAAAATATTTGCGTCACTATTTTTTCATCGAAAGGCCGACAACAAATTAAACGTCAAAATAATGGTGAAGAATTGTTGGTCGTTGACATCGTGAAGTGGCTCGTACTTTCATCGAAATATCGATGAACACTTCGTGTATCCACCAATGAATTACACTAGAATTTTGTAGCCAGTTCAACGAAATGGGCAAGGAGTAGCGTCGAAACAACACCACAAATTCGTCGCCATTTCGACGAAATGGGTGAGTAGCGTTGAAACAACACCAAAAGTTCATCGAACATGTGATGAAATAGGCAAGTAGTAGAGTCGAAACAACACCAAGAGTTCATTGAATTTGCGATGAAAATACCAAGGAGTAGCATCAGAAGAACAACAAAATTTTGTTGAAAGTGCGACGAAATGGGCAAGGAGTAGTGTGGAAACAATGCCAAAAGTTCATCGAAATTGTGACGGAATGTGCAAGGAGTTACAACGAAACCTTCGTCGTAGCTATAGAAACTTCATCGAACCTTTCTGTTGATTTGTCAGTGGTTTTCATCGAAATTGTGACGAAGCATCAATTTTTTTTTTTTAAATATTCGTGGAAATAAAAATACGCAGAGATCGATTAATCTCCGACCCACATACATTCACATATTGGTTTGATGCTTCAAACGATACA
>VDFB02086081.1:1138433-1158245 GCA_007258455.2 Sequoia sempervirens
AAAAATTATGTCATTGTTTTCCATCTACCTAGTAATGTCCCCTTCCCCTTTAATGAATGTTTTATTTTTCAAA
The DNA here is from genome assembly GCA_007258455.2 of Sequoia sempervirens. Lineage (NCBI taxonomy): Eukaryota > Viridiplantae > Streptophyta > Pinopsida > Cupressales > Cupressaceae > Sequoia > Sequoia sempervirens. The sequence goes on from VDFB02086081.1 coordinate 1,138,507, forward strand.
AGGATGAAATTCACACTGTCGTCGATCAAAATGCCTTCAAGATCAATGATTGTCTACCATCTTGTGATCAGGAATTGTAGGATGGCGATATCATGGGTGGGGGACACGTGTCCCATCTTGGGATAAATTTGTGTGACTATTCATCAACTATCCTTTGATCTGAGTCATTCCCCGCCATCCCGCAATGGTGCTTTAGTTGATTGCAAAATCATGGCGGTACCATGTGGTACATGCAAAGGTGGGGCACGAGGAAATTTTTGTGCGATATATTTTAAATGTTTCATTGCTTCCCAAGCAAACATTTAAAATGAAATGCTGACTTCAGGCGGAGAAATTCATTAAAATGAGCAAAGGAGAATTAGGGTAATTAGTGATTTTTAATGGTATATTAAAAAAAATCATATTTTGATAGTTGAATACATTCAAAATATTTCTAATATATTTCTAATTTTAAAAATATATTGTTTAATTTTTTAAATATATATTTTTTTTTCAAAAATATTTTTTATTTTTTCAAAATATATTATACATACAAAATTACATAATCAATAATAGATAATAGATTTTGGTGAATATATCTAGGTATGTTAATATATGCTAAAAACTAATTTTAATTTAAAAACTTACTAACATCATTAAAAGGTAAGTTTATAATTATAAAAATTTAACATTAGAATTATTTAACATTTGAAATAGAAAATTTAAATATTATATTATAATAGTTTATAATTTACTTATATAGTATTTTGGATAATCGAAACAATTTTGATTGACTTAATATTTTCTAAGTTCATTATTGAATTTAAATCTTATGGTGTGATGGGTCAATTTTTTCAAAAAATTTATCTTTTCGGATGGCATCTGGAACTTCTCAGGCCGAGCTAGGGCATCTGCGCCCTAGCTTGTGACTGCTCTCTGCTCATTTATGCGCTGTGGGCTGGGTTGTTTGGGTGTTGTTCGGGTTGGTGTGTTCTTTCTTCATTGTTCCATATGCTGGTTGGCCATGACTTTCCCTCAAACAACATTTCTTTCTTGCTCGTAGTTTGTTCCTATCGGTGTTCATTGCTACCACGCTTGAGGCTATTGCTACGCGGTGGGTTTGGGCTGGTGGTTGTGGGTGTGTAGTTGGAGGGTCTTGTGGCATGTGGGGATTCTCCTACCACTGTCTTATTTATTTGGCATGAGTGTGGCTAGATAAGGCTGGTGGGGGTGTGTGTGTAGGGTGGTCAAGTGTGGTGGTGTGGGGTGTCCCACCCTTTGTCGGGTAGTGCTCTTGCATGCCCATCTCGGGATCAATGTCTCCACTTAGGGGTGAGCCTTTTGGGGCTTCTCTTGAGATGGATTTTTGGGCAACGTTTGGTTCGAAGTCTCAAAACCATGGGTTGAAGACTTTTGACAATAATTTATTTGCTCCGGATTCAAGGTTTGTTGGTGCAGGGTCGTCTAATGGTGCAAGGCTCAAGAAGATTAACATCTATCTTGAGCGTTGCCAAGAGAGGCCTAAATTGGTGATCCTGCCTGAGATGATTGCTGAAGATGTCGAATATTATATGAACTACTCATTATTTTGCAATTTTTTGGGGATGAGGGTTTCACTTCAGTTTTTGGAATCTTGGGCCCAAAGGACTTGGGTGCCAGAGGGAGAAATGGAGATCATATTGCTGGCTAATAGTTACTTTATGGTAACCTTTAATTACATGGCTGATCGCACTAGGGTCTTTGAGGGTGGTCCTTATTTCTATAAATAGGTGGGGTTGTTTATCAAACCATGGCATGCTGGCTTTATTCCCTCGAAGGAGCTGCCAAATCGTATCCCGGTGTGGGTTTGTTTGCCTTGGTTTCTGGTGGAGTGTTGTCGGGAGGATGCTTTGCACCTAGTGGCTTCATTACTTGGAAAACCTGTTGGGTCTTCGTTGCAAACCTTGGGTAAAAAGGTAATGACTTTTGCTCGGATCTATGTTGAAATTGATCTTAGTAAGCCTCTGCCCGATGCTGTGGATATGTGTGCAGGATCCTTCTCTTGGGTGCAGTAATTGGATTATGAGACACTTCCTTTCCGTTGTCGTATATGTCATGAATATGGTCATTTGTAGCTTAGATGTCCAAGATATAAGCCTATGGAGTCTCAGCCTGCACAACCTCCTCACAACCCCCCTGCAGCTGATAAGGGGAAGGGCCTTGCCTCTGGTGAAGTGGTTGGTATGAATGGTTTTGTTTAGGTTAAGGATTGTAATAGGAACCAGAGTCAGAAGAGGACCTTAAAGGAAAGTCAGGATGATGATACTTTTAACAGGTTTGAGGTATTGGATGATCTCAACTAGCAAGAAGTGAGCCTAGGGTTGTTGAGTGTGGTTCAGGAGGTTGAGGGTTTAGCTCTGGTTGATGATACCTCTGGTGTGTCATTGATTCCTTTGAGTGGAGATAATTTGCACATGGATATAGATCTACAGGTAGTGGTCTCAGAGGTGCCGGTTCTTTCAGCCGAGGCATTGAAAGGTGGTGGGGATTCTTCCTCTCCTGGACGAAAGGTAAATCCAATTGCGACTACAAGCAACAAGCCTTATCCTCAGTTGGGCCTTTTACAAAGAGATCTTAAGAAGGGTGGGGCGGAGAAACTTGCCAAACTTGGTAGAAAGAAGGATCTAGAAAAGATCAAGTTGATAGGAGAGACTGTAATACCCTCCTTGCTGGTAGGATTTAGTAATTTTTCATTGTGGTTGGTAATGTTAGTTTATTTTCAGAATTATGACATGATGCAGTGATTTAATTAGATATGTTATGTAATGATTGTTAGTTAGAAATCTTGATTTATTGGTTATATTATAATTGTTTGAATAGGTGTGACGAAGGACAATATAACATCACTCGTTCGCGAGTGCCCTGTTAGGTTGCGATTCCTTCTCACAATGTAGTATTGGATTTAATGCTTTGATGATATATATATATATATGTATGCACATGTACACAACTTCGTTTGTATGCAGGATTTGCAGGTATAAGTCTCGATTCCACCTGCTTCGGCAGGACAGGGCGAGCACCTATAGCCCAACGGTTAAATGTTGATACAGAGGTGACGATGAAGTCCTCCCGTCCCATGATGTCAGGTCGTCTCGTTGTTGGTATTGTTTACTTTGTGTAATTGTTGTCATTTGTGTTTTGCGTTATGTGTATGTCGTATTTTATTAATGTGAGTATTTAATAGGTTGTGATTTAGTTAATTGAATGTGGATAATAATTGTTTATTTTAATGTTGGTCCGTTATTTGTTGTGGTGTAATCGATTTTGATGATGGAAGTAATTAGTTGTTTTAATGTTAGATTTAAATTATATTCGAATATTTAAATGATTTAATTATTTTGACAACCACATATTACAATTAAATGGTAATTATATATTAAATGTGTTTTAATTATTTTAATTAATTATCTGGTGGAGGATAATTATTAAAATAATTTATTTAAATTAAATAAGTAAAGTGGTGTGCAAGTAAAGCTGCAAAAATGGAAATTAAAACAATAAAACAAATAAAAGAATAAAAAGATTATGTGAGCCAATAGGAATACAGATCTGGGTAAAAAGCTGGCTTTTAAAGAATGATTTTATTTTATTTTTGATTTTAGAGTTTTTGAAAAAAAAGGGATATTATCTTTTGATTAATGAAGAATTTTTGGGGGGAGTTTTTACACACACACAGAGAAGGATTGTGAGAGAAGGGGAATAAGATTTTGGCTTTGTATTCTGAAAATTTAGAAAGGATGTGGGATTCTGTTGTGTTATTTGGAGAGTTCTTGAAATGAGATGGGAAATCTATTACTGGGATGCTTGGAGACGTCTTCTGAACAAAGGAGTGGATTCGAGACTGAGCACAAAAATCTTGGAGAGGAGGATTTTGGAGCAGAATGAGAAGTACTTCGAGAAGCCACCGGATCAAGCTTAGCTTCCCATCGTGTTCCTCGAGAGCCGAGGGGCTACAGCTAGCAAAATGGGTGGAATTAATTTTATTGTTTGATTGGGAGTGAATTACATTAAGTTGGTGCAGTCTTGCAATATTGTATTGTTAGTTTTCATTTCCGTTATGGTTGTCATTTAGTGATGTCCTTGTGGGAACCCTATGGTCTTGTAACCCTTGTTCTAGAGGTGTTTATATCTTTGATGTTTATACTTGTATCTTTGCGATTAGAGTATTACATGCTTTTGAGCTTTATTATTTGGAATGGTTGTACGTGGTTGTAGTCGTTGTGATTACGATTTATAGCGAGATGGATTTGCCTCGTATATTCTTGTGTTGAGTTTTATGCTTTAAATGTTATCCTCGTTTGGTTATACTTTTGGAAATTGATACTGGATGATTTATGTTAGGAAGGGTTGAACGGTTTGTTAAGACTTTTGGTTATGAGATATCGCGAGAGGGTTAATGCCTCGCATGAGCTTGTTTTGAGTATTATGTTTTATATGTTTTAGTTCAACCCTTGCCTAGTTTTGATTCATGTTAGGGGTCATAGGGAGAGTGGCTCTTCGTCGGCTTCGGATGCAGGAAGGGCCCAATAACCACTCTAAGAGTAGTTGAACAAGCATGCAACCTAAAAATAGAATTTAGGGGGATGGGTAGTAAAACATTAACAAGATAATGATGAAGCCTCATCCACCTGTTAGTGCTAGCACAGACTAAAGGGGACCGAGAAGGCGTGGTTGGCAAGGTCGTTGCCTTGTCATCACGAAAGGTTAACGACTCAGCATGAGTAACCCTATGGAGCGGGCTTTGAGATAGGTCAGTCGAGAACCATAGATGGAAGTGCACCTTAACTTGGTTGTCTGGAGAATCCATGTAGAGATGGAGGTGGCACCTTGTGATAGGTTGTCTAGAGAATCCATATGAAACCATGCGATGACACTCTCCACTAGACATCCTTGTCCTTGTTTCTTGTCGCCTCTGGATATTGTTATTTTATGTTGTTCTGAGTTATAGGGCTAGGGAATCCATAGGTGGGTGCCGGCCCTCAGTTGGAGGAAGAGCCAGGGGATCCCATGAGAGTTATGTGATGACCCTCCCTACTTGACACCGTCTGACTTGTTCTTGTTGCCTATTGGAATGGTGTATTGAATGGTTGATTCAGAGTTATTATGGAATCGTGTTCTTTATATTGGTTCTGATTTATTTGGAAATGTATTTTGGGTGTTGGTTCGGTTCTTCTGGATGCTATCTCTTTATGATGTTTCTTTGAATTCTTGTGGTTCTGTTTCATGATTGTTAATTGATAGTACTTCATGTTATTGCGATGAGTCTCTTGGTTCCTACTTGTTATGTGATTTGAGTACGTTGTTGGTTGTTCATTGCATACTTGAGTTGTACTTGTTTTGTATCATGTTGTTGTTGAGTCGGTTGACATTCATGGTCGGGTTCACTTCCTCGTCACCTCTGAGCACGGGGGGTGAGTTACTTCGTAATTCACATGGTTGGGTGGAACGTGCTCCGCACCCGTTGGGTTCCCCATCAGCGTCTTGTCTTCTCAGCTTTCCGCAGTGGAGTTGTACCAGTGATCAGATGTACTTGATGTTCCATTTTTCTTGGATCAATCCCCATGTTGGGAAGTTCAATGTAATTCATGTATCAAAGAAAATTGTAATGTAATATTATAACAATGTTGTAATAGTTAGGTTCTTTTGTAACTCTTTTAAGAGTTTTGTCATGGATGTAATTATGCGATGTTTATTATGCTCGCATCATGATTTTCAGAGGTATCAATGTATATGGTTATCATAAATTTGGTTATCATAAATTAAATGGTTATGTTATATTCCTTATCTTCATTCTGTTTAGTGTTGTGAAGTAACCTCGCGTGCCCCAGAGAACTATGTTAGTCATTGCTATGTAATATGCTTTGTGGTTATGTGTTATTGTTGTTGCACATGTTTACTTTTATTATTTAAAAAAAAAATTATTCGCATTATGTGTGTGTTTCTGGGGTTCAGAATGACGTTCTGAGACTTTGGTGGAGTCAGGGTCAATAAACACTCTGGATTCTCTTTTTTTGAACCCCTCGAAATGATTGTTCTATTGTGGAATGTAAGGGGCTTGAACAACGGCCCTCAAAAAAAAGTGGTTCATGATTTGGTTAGGAAACATGGTCCTGATATTATTTTTTTGCAAGAGACCAAGCTTTCAATGGATAGTATGTTTAGTTTGGCTCCTAAGTTGTGGAGGAATGGGGAGTGTCAGTGCATTGGTGCTCATGGGGCTTCTAGGGGCATAGCCTGTTTATGGAACCCATGGAAGCTCTATCCTCTTTGGTGGTTGTCCTCTAAATCTGCTATGTCTATGATTGCTTCTAGATTTGAGGCGGGGGAGATTGTGCTCCTTTCTAATATCTATGCTCCTATTGATCTTTAGGGGAAGCAGTCTCTGTGGTCCCATATTTGGTTTGTCCACAGTTTGGCTCCTTTCCATCCTTGGATTCTTGTTGGAGATTTTAATGCTATCACTGAGTTGGCTGAAGAGTGTGGTGGTGATGCAAGGCTAGAGCCCTCGGCGTTGCTTCTGTGTGATAACATTGATGCTTTGAATTCAGTGGATATGAAGCCTAGTAATGGTAAGTTTACTTGGAACAATCGCAGGATTGGGGATAATTTTATTGCTGAGAGATTGGATCACTTCTTGGTTTCCTACTATTGGATTGGTGGTCAGTGGTCTTCCTATTTTGAAATTTTGGATTGGAGAGGATCCAACCATTGGCCTATCAAGCTGGCTATTGAGTCACATCGTGTGCCTCGTTCTCCTTCTTTTAGATTTCAGCTCATGTGGTTGCGGGACCAATATTTGTGTGATTATGTGGCGGATTGGTGGAGAAGGGGTAGACCTGCTTTCGGTACAACAATGTACACCTTTGCTAAACTTCTCAATATGTGAAATATCAGCTCAAGCGGTGGAATCTTCATTGCTTTGGGAATATCTTTCACGCTAAGGTGGCTCCTCAGACTGAACTAGATGGTATCATGAGACTAATAAGGGAGGATGGGATGACCGAGGATTTGCTCTAGGAAGAGGCTCATGCTTTGAAAGTGCTAGAGGAGTGCGAGATGCGGAGCTAGAAGGGACGATTTTCCAGATGAAGAAAGGGAAAGCTCCTAGTCCTGGTTCTAAGTTAATTGTTGATAGGTTAAAAAAGGGGCTTAAGGAGCTAATTTCTAAGGAGCAGAGTGGTTTTGTGGCGGGAAGGAAAATTTTGGATGGGATTGTTATTGCAACCGAGACCATTCATTCTATGGCCAGCTCCAAAGAAAAGAGGATGTTCATTAAGTTGGATTGGCTAAGGCTTATGACAGGGTCAGATGGTCTTTCCTTTGAAAGATGCTCAGTGTTTTTGGTTTCGGGGAAGATTGGATTCATTGGGTTATGAGCTGCATCACTTCAGTTTCTTTCTCTATGATTATTAATGGTGAGCACTCTAAGTTATTTGGTGCATCTAGGGGGCTTCGTCAAGGGGATCCCCTCTCTCCGTATTTGTTTCTTCTCTTTGCTGAAGGTTTGGGGAGATTGATTAGAAAAAATGTGGAGGGTGGTCTAATCCAGGGTTGGTGGTGGGGTGGCGACTTGCATCCATAGTCGCACCTGTAGTTTGTGGATGATACTGCTTTGATGGGAAAGGCTACAATTAGAGAAGCTGCTAATATTCATAGGGTGTTGGACATTTACTTGATTGCCTCGGGACAATTGATTAATGAAGATAAATCTTCTATATTCTTTTTTAATACTCTGGGCCCCATTCAATAACGGATTGCTCAAACCTTGAGATTTTAGATTGGGAATCTTCCTTTGACCTATATTGGTATCCCCATCTCAAATGGGTGATTGCCCAAGGAGTCCTAGAAGAATATTTTGGATAAATTTCGGGTTAAAGTTAATCACTGGACTCATCGGTGGTTATCCTTTGCTGGGCGTGTTCAATTAATCAAGTTAGTGGTGGAGGTTTTTCCCATTTATAAATGCATGCTCCAGGTTGCCCCTGCAAGCTTTGTAAAGGAGTTTGACTCTATGGCTAGATAGTTTTTATGAGCTGGTTGTTTGATGTCTTCTAAATGGAGTCTGGTTAGATGGGAAGTTGTTTGTAGTCCGAAGTAGTATGGGGGTCTTGGATTGCGGTAGTCGGCTTTGACTGGGGTGGCCCTAGCTCTGAAGCTATATTGGCAGTGGTGCATTGAGCAGGACAAGATTTGGGCCAGAGTTCTATCTCAAAAGTACTTTTTGGGAATTCCTCATAATGATATCCCTCATTATCCCCTTCTCAGGAAGGGTTCGATGATCTGGGTGACTCTCAAAAAGGGGGCTACTCTTATTAAGGATGGCTTATTTTGGATTTGTAAGTAGGGGACCGAGGTTCAGTTCTAGTCTGATTCTTGGGATGGTTCTCCTCCTCTCATCTCTCAGTACCCTAATTTATTGAATCTTTTCCAGAGGTTTATTGAGGCTAGTTGGTCACAGGTGAGTGACTTTAAATCCTCCTCTTTGTGCGGGCTGCTTTTGGTGGCTAGATGGAAGTCTCCTGACGTTTGGCCGAATGTTGGTATGCATGAGGAATGTGTTGTGTTACAAAGTGTTCTTTCCATTCGTCGATGTAGTTCTCTCTAGGAGGCAAATGTGCTTGCTTGGTTTTTGAATCCTTTGGGTGTCTATATTGTGGCCTCTGGATATAAGGTGTTATTGTCCAACAGGATGAATGGGGAGGAATTTCAGTGGTGGAAGAAGGTTTGGAACAAGTTCTCCTGGCCAAAGTGTAATTGCTTTATCTGGATGTTGACCTAGAATAAGTGTTTGACTTGGGACAATATCTGGAAGAGGGGTTTCCATGGCCCTTCTGTTTGTGTTTTGTGTGGGGTTTCCGAGGAGGAGTCTTCTCACTTATTTTTTTGTTGTCCTTTTTCTATCCAGATTTGGCATTTTTGGTGGGGTGTTTGGCAGAGCCTCGATGTTCATGCTTCCTCCTTGATTTATTTTTGGAACAGTGTGGGTAGGCCTCCCTCTATGACTTCTTTCTTATAGGAAGTGTGGTTTGTGGGGCCTATCTTTATGCTATGGCAGATTTGGTTGGAACGGAATAGGCGTATTTTTCATGGTGAGAAGAAGTTTGTGCAACAAATCGGGCTATGAACTTTGAGAATGATTCAGGAGATGGTGGAGGCTAAGTGTGTCATGAGCTTTGCATTAGAGAAAAGGGATGCTAAGGTGGTGGAGAGATTGGGGATTCAGGGGTTGTCTGTGACTTTTGCTTGTGTTAGGAGAGGGCAGAAGGCTAAGCAAAAAATTCATAGGATTGGTAGGTGCTAGCCCCCTCCTAATGGAATTCTGAAGATTAATACTAATGGATCTTCCAAGGGAAATTCGGGACCTGCTGGTATTGGGGGTATTGGCAGGGATTCTTCTGGCTCAGTGGTTTTCCTTTTCTCAATCCATGAGGGGTCAAAGACTATCAACATTGTGGAAGGATTGGTAATCCTCTGCGCCTTTGAGAGGGCTCATGCTTTGGGGTGGAACAGGATTATTTGTGAATCTAACTCCCAGGTCTTGATCAATTTGCTCATTGAGTGAAAAGTGGTGGGGGTTAGTTGGCAGTTGACTATGATTGTACAACAGATTTTGCAGGTTAGTTCGCTGATGGAAATGGTGACTTTTATTCATATTCCGCGAGAGTGGAATAGGGTTGCTGATTGCTTGGCAAAATGGGCCTCTGAGCGTGTTGGTGATTGGAAAATCGAGGAGTGGGAGCTTATTCCTCTGGAGCTTCGCCATGATTTGGAGGGAGTTCTGGCTGAGGATAGGGTAGGTTTAGGAGTTGGTTGACTTTGGTTGTGCTATGTTCTTCTATTTTTGTTGTTTCTCAGGACTTCGGTCATCTGCTTTCATTGTAATAATCCTTTCTGAGTTTCAATAAAAAATTTACACTTTTTCAAAAAAAAAATTAAATCTTATAAATATAATTATATATCTTTAATCAATATCATAATTTAAAAATAATAATGAATATTGAACATCTTAGATTTTAGTATAACTTAAATACTAAAAAATTTAATGTATAAGTTTATAAATATAATATATTATTTTTTAAATAAAGATTTAAAGATTATTATATATCATGTAAATTTAAAGATCCATAGAATTATCTTTTTAACTATGAAATAAGTATGATTAATTTCATTTATAATTTTATCTTATCTTATCTTTTTAACAATTTTTTGGTATCCTACATAATTTGTTTTCTATAAGTATCATGTTGTATACTCTTTATATGGAAGGTAGTGTTTTGTCATGGAGCTTAATAAGTTTTAATAATTTTTAGTCATTTTAAATTTTTATTTTTTATAAAGATAGGTATATTTAGACTTTTGATGGCTTATGTACAATTATGCATATTCTTTTATTTATTATATTTTTTCAATATCATGTTATTCTTGATTAATCACATTATTTGTTTGTCATTTTATTTTTTGTTGAAAATATTTTATCTTTACTTTACATCTATGATAATTTCAAAATTATCAAATTTAAAATTATAAATAAAACTTATTTTTATTAATCTCTTGAAGTCGTAGGTCCTAATCTTTTGTAGATTAATAACTATCTAAATAGCTATTTCTTTCCTTTATTTCTATAAATGTGTCTCATGTCTCTATTGAAATTTATGAGATGTGTATGTAATTCTTAGCACAACAATATTAGAGAATAGGATTTATTTTCACATTTATCTATTTTCTTATTGTTCCTATTAGTGGCTAATTAAATCTTCATTGAAAACCTACAAAGAGCTTGGGTTCTTCAATCTCAAAGCTTGTCTAATTTCTTGATGAGAATCATTCACATTGATTCCCAATATTGTGCTTCTTGCATGATACATTTATAAAATGCACTTGGTAATTTAGTATGTGGTTGAAATATTAGAGTAACAACAAATGGTTCTTTTCATTTTTGGCACATGATTGGCCATTTTTACTATGTTAAATTTTTATTTTCACTTTTATTTTCATGGTTTTCATGTTGTCAAATTTTCATACATTTCTTAGTCTTTTTAAAAAAATAAGTGAAGGTTCTATTAGTGTCCCCAATCTTGCTAAAATCATGTATAGAGAGAGTACAATATATAAACTATTAATTATAGAGTATAACAACAAAATGAATTTAAAAACTACTACATAGAAACAAGGTTTAGAATAATTCAAAATAGAGATACCATTCTCCTACAAATACTATGTATAGAAACCCTATGTAGCCACACTTTCACTCTCTCCCACTCTCCCACACTCTCTCCCACTCTCTCCCGCTCTCTTGCACCCTCTCCCACTCTCTCCTACTCTCTCCCTCCCTATTTCCCACTCTCCCACTCTCTCCCATTCTCTCGCACCCTCTCCCACTCTTTCCCACCTTCTTCATACCTCCCTCCCACTCTCTCCCATTCTCTCCCACTTTCTTCCTCCCTCTCTCTCCCACTCTCTCTCCCACCCTCTCACACTCTCTCCCACTCCCTCTTATTAGACTCAATTGCAAAGCTATAGGTTTCATAACATTCAAATGCTTGAATTTATATAATGTTAACAATGTATTCAAACATTTGAAAAAAAAAATAGTGGATCTATCTAAGTTAGTTAACGCCATTTTGTCATGATATACTTCTTTGATGTTGTCAATACTAAATCTAATGATTGATGAACATTTCTGCTTTTAAATTTATTCTTCTTGGTTGATTGTTGTTATAGACAAGTTGGTATGATTTCAAATTTCAATGTGTACCCTTATATATGGGAATTGAGATAAACAATGACACAAACAATAATGCAATCAAATTGATTGATTTCCAAATTCATATTCATGAAAATGTAAGCATTTTTTCAAGTCAATAGGCATCTTGATAAAGATAACTATCGGCGTGTTTTACATATATTATTAATTAATATAGTATGCTAGTTAATTAAATTATTAACTATATTTTATTTCTATTATATTGAATTGTTAAAAGATGTAAAATTCTTAATACTAAATATATAGGAAAATGGTTAAAAAATTACATATTTTTCAAAAAATAAAATATAGTGTGTAATTTAAAATACAAATTATATAATTCTTATAATATTTATATTATTATTTATTGAATATTTTATAGAATTTAAACTAAAAAATTAGCCTCCCCCTCTCGCTCTCCCTCTCTCCCCCTCTCTACCTCCCTCTCTCTATCTCTCCCCATCGCTCCCTAATCTCCTGCTCCCTCCCTATACCCCTATCTAACTTCATATCTCAACCTATTTGTCCCTTTATCTTCCCATATATCTTTATATCTATGTCTTTCTCTACTTATCTCTCTCTCTCTCTTTCCTCTCTCTCTATATCTCCTTATATCTCTATCTTGCCATCTCTCTCTCTCTCTATATATATATATATAGATATATCCCTATCTCTCTATATATTTATTTCTCCCTCTATCTCTCTCTATATCTCTATCTATTTTTATCCCTTTCCTCTCTCATTCTATATTCATCTCTACCTCTATCTATAGGGAGAGATACAAATGTGAAGCATTGGACCTTCCCAAAGATCCACCAATCTCAACACTACTCCCAACTATTTTGAGCATTTAAGTACATATTGTATGCTAGATTAGGAGGCATGTGTCAAAGCTCATATTTATTGATGCAAAATAGGTCCAAAGTCACAAATTTGACATAGAGTTAGTTATAGTTTTTGTACAAAATTTCAAGTGCCACATAGAGCAAGATGTTCAGTTTTTATATCAGTAATCATCAAATTTGGCACTTCATCAAGATTGTATCTTCATCAACATTAACAAAAGAAAAGGTATGTACTTGAATCCCTTGCATTTAAATTTTTTTCTATATATATAAATATTTTAATATTTTCCCTTAAATCATAACATATATTGAGTGTGTATTTCTTTATTCTGATAAAGAAAAGAATTAACCTAAGTAACACATTAAATTCTAAGGATTTGTGCTTGGAAAAAATGCATAACAATTTTTTTTTTTGTTGGATGTCGTGTTGTATAGTTTAGAAAGCTCAAAATATGAATAGGATTTAAGGCCATATATTATGGTAGCTTACAATGCAAAGAGAAGAGGGAAATCTATTATCAATTTTAATCTCTGATTTAATACCATGTAAGCCATGTAGTATTATCTACAAAATTAGTTCTTAGGCATTGAATTTTATAAAATACACTTACCATTCAATAAACTTCTCCCAAGAAAGAATCCTAAGTGAACATTAGTTAGACCCTAGAATTGTAGATTCATAACTCCTGTCATAACCCTAAAGACCTAATCCTAATCAAGCCTAACCCTAGCCTTAAAGTTATCATATAATCTAATTATCTCTCTTATCTAAATTTGGGTTGAATTATTTTTCCTTTATTTTTAATTGCATATATTTTTTGTTTATTAGATCTTATTTTATGAATATATGCAAATATAATTTTACTTCTACATTCATTTTATGCCCATTTTTTTCATGATATTTTAACATTCATTTTCTGGAATATTAGATCAATCTCACACATATAAATATGAAACCTCAACATTTTAAAATTGAATTCTACCCAAAACATAGACACACAATTTAACAAATTCTCAAAAGAAGAATCACAACATCATTAACATTTCATTCAAAATTCACTCAAATCCACATAAGGAGAAAAAATATATTATAATTATACGATTATTCATGCTTATAAGTCATATCTACTTACAATTTAAGATAATTTGCATATATTCATCCAAAACTTAAAAGCAGGTCATCTATTCTATTAAATGCTTGGGGTTTTAGCGTGATAGCTTCCTGAGATAATAAGCACCTCATCAGGACAAATATCTTTCTACATATATTGACTCAAAACTATCTTTCTACCCATATATTCAACTCAAAACCTAGCTAGAGCTTTCATCAGTTCTCTCCCTACAAATGAGCCTTGAATTCCCTTTTATATGACAAGAGAGCAACAAGCTTTGGGCTCAAATGTAATTTCACCACAAATTTTCATTTGAACAAAATCTCCATTGCATTTAACTTTCATTTCAAAAATTCCCACACGTTGAATTTGCAAAACATAGTGGTGCACAAATTGGGGAAATCTAAAAGAAAAGGGAACACAAATTGTCATCAAAATCCCCTTGTCGCTATCCACGCAAAAAAACTAGGCAACCAAATTGCCATGAAGGCACTACAACAACTTCTTATTTACCCACCACCCTACCCTTACCAACACTCAAACCCTGGTATACATGCCCACTTCTAGTTGTTGTCCAATATGGTAGACCCTCAGCCTCCTCTTCTTTCTTGTCCTTGCCCAATATGGTTCTAGTCCATCCTCTTGGGGTTTTAACAGTCGATGTGCCCACAGATATCATTTCCTCATCAGAGGGAAGACCGTGATTGAAGCAACTTAAATACCGACTGTATTCCGAGTTGGTATCGATTACATCATCAAAAGTGTTGCTTGTAAGGTCAATGGGCGAGTGTTGGCATCCAGAGGATCCATACCCATACCTTATTTTCCTACTGACACTAGTAATAGAGCACACCGACTGCTTGCCTTTGTCATCTACTAGTTGAGCAGCAACATCCTGGAATTGCAACCTTCTACTATATCTAGTGGGCACAATCCTGGGCTTGTCAACCAAAGCACCTTCATGAATAGAAGGACCAAGCTTTTGTGAGCTCAAACGAACATACCTCCTTACTGACTTACTCATTTTCTCTTCTTAGAAAAACACTCAAACTTGATTAGAATCAGCCCACAAAGTGCTCAGATCTAACTGCTACAAGAATGACACTATTAGCAGTTAATTCCTCCTGTATTTATTGTACGAGGTAATGGCAACCTTCATCAATGCTTAGTAAAAATGCATGTGCAAACATGACAATTTGGCAGCGTATGTACTGTCACCGTTTAACTAGAGTTGCATGAGAATCCAAAGATCACCCTTCATGATTTCCAACAACAACATCTTCACATAGATTGAGATCGACGTGACTACACAAGCAAGGAATAATTCATTAATGCTTCACCAGTTGTACGATAAAACAACCACTATGTGCCGTTTTCCAACTTTGAATACTTCCCGCTGATCTCCTGATGAGTTGGTAGATCAAACGGTTTATCTCGCGCTAACTCGGTTTGACATCCAATGAAGCATTGTTCACCTTCCTCATGACCAATAGCATTAATCCATCTCAGAAACCAACTACCATGTCGGTAGGTCCTATGCACTTTGCAAACTGAATGGCTAGAGCTATGCATCGTAATCTCGTTGACCTCGTGACTTATAACCAACCTTCATCTTCCTCATGTGAGTTAGCAGGGAACAACAAAGATTTACATTAGCTTTTGATCTTGGATGTCGATCTAAAACCATGGTTTATGAGCTCAATAGTGGAGATTGGGCCCCACATTCCATACAGGACACACATCTTCCTTTTTTTGACCTCGCGCCAAATAACAGGGCGACACCTTAGGTCTGCGAGTTGGCGGGGTACGATCGAGATTTTCTCCCATATCTTCGAATCTGGAAAACCTACACATTGCATAGTTAGTATTTAATGAAATGCTTTGGCTAAGTTGTCGACGACATGACCACTGGAGTTAATGGCTTAGGCTTACGTCACCGGATTAAATTAAAACCCAACTTTGATTTTAATACTTTATTTCCTCTGCATGGTTTTATTTCCTAAGTCTCGGTTGGCCTTGTTAAATTCTTATCCCAACCCTAACAAAGAACAAATGATTAAGCTAAGGATTGTATTTGTTGTTATAACTTTAGTTCTAGAGAATTCTTAATTACTAATTCTTATTTGTGCATTTGTATATGAATCCAATTGAATGCCTTTCCATATCATTATGGAAAATTTTATTATTGCAACCCTAACTCTAACACTAATTAAACCTTGACCCTAGCAGTTGAGCTGGTATTCGCCTTAACTCTAGCACTAGGTGGTACATGTCTAAGTAACCCTAGGTGTTATTTGAGCCTAACCTAGTGTATCAAAGAGCCTAGAGAACTCTAATTGACCCTAAAATAGACATTAATAGCTAAGCTTGAATTGAACCCTAGCAATCCCTGGCCCTAATTTAAGACTAACCTTAACCTTGACCTTAATTAAACCCCTATTTATTTATAACCCTAATTGATCCCTAACCCAAATTTAATACTAATTGAACCTTAACCCTAAGTGAATAGAAACCTTAATTAAGCTCCAACCATAATCCTATTTGAATTTTTACCCTAATCATAGCCATAATTCAACCCTAACCTTAATTGAACCCTAACCCTAAACATGAGTTTAATTAAGTTTAAGATTCAAATAGGGTTAGACTTTAATTAAAATTAGGTATAGGATTCAATTAGGATTAGGTTTGGGGTTGGGGATAAAGATTAAGGTTCTATGATAGAGCTTGGGGTTAGTGTTAGGGTTCAATTGGGGAAAGGGTTAGTATTAGGGTTAGCGTTATGGTTCAATTAGGGTTTCATTAATGTTAGTTTTAGAATCATAGTTATGTTTAGGGTTGGATATAAAATTAGAGTTAGGTTTGAAGTTAATTACTGTTAGTTTTAGGGTTGGGGTTATAGTTAGACTTATAATTAATCTTAGTATTGGGATTAGATTCTATCACTTTAATAAAAATAATCTTCTATAAATTCATTCAATTTTTTTTTTTAAATTATATAATTTAAAATATTTTCAAATTTACCTATGTTGATATATGAGAGATATAGCAAAATCTAAACTCCTATACAATTTATAGTTAACTTGACATTGTGTATAAAAGGTTTAAGGTATGAATGTTATAATATAAAAATAAATGTGTTTCAATGTTTATTTTGTTAGTTTAAAAGATGTGCCAATAATGTAAATCACTAATGATTAATTTTTTCATGTGATGGTTAAAATATTTGGTAAGTAAATTTATCTATAATAAGTAAATTTATCATTGATTTTTTCTTGATAAGTAAATCAATATTTCATAAATTTATCTATAATTCTTATTTAATTTTTCTTAATTATATTAAATTATATTTTATTAAATTGTTAAAAAATGTAAGTTGCTTATAAATAATTCTATGTGTTTTTTATAATTAACTTGATATTGTGTATAAAAGGTTTAAGTTATGAATGTTATAATATAAAAAAAAAAATCGTTTTCAATGTTTATTTGTTAGCTTGATGTGAGAATAATGTTGCATAGTAATGATTAAATTTTTCTTGATTGGTTAAGTGATATTGTAAAATTATTCTATGTTAATTTAATGTTATGAATGTTATATAATATAAAGAAAATTATTTTTAATATATTTTTAATGCATCTTTATATTTTATAAACAAACATCTAAAATAAAAATGTGATTGTAAAAAAAATACAACTTAATCAGTGAACATACACTTAAAGTTAAAAGTGAAATTATAAAACAAATTGTAAATTTTTTTTATTTTTCTTCTATAAATATAATTTTTTTATTTGTCGTCTGCCTAGTAATGCCCACTTCTTCTTTTAATGAATGTTTTATTTTGCAAGGGTTGATTTAGTGCTTCCATTGATCTATTTCCTACAGATATCAACGGTGCCCACCATCCCGTGATTGGGAATTAAAGGATCACGAAATCACGAGCGGGCACCACATGTCCTATCCAGGGGATCAAATTTGAGCTATCGTTGACCAACTACCATTTGATCTGAGCCGTTGCCCGCCATCCCGCGATGGTGCTTGGATTGATTGCAAAATCACGGGTGGGCATTACGTGTCTCATCCGATGAAGCCTAAAGAGTAAAGGAAACACTAGCCGGCTTTAAATGTATTAAGGGGCGGATTAATAAAGTGTTCTCAAGATGCACATGTTCTAAATTGACGGATATGTTATAATCTCCCTAGAAAAGCTACTCAAAGTTTAACGACATGGCTGGTGACTGTGTTAAAGGAACGAGATCAACGACGCCCACTATCCCGGGATCAGGGATTACAGGGATCACAATATCATGGGCAGGTGCCACGTGCCCTTCCTAAAGGATGAAATCTATGTGACCATTGATGAACTGTCTCTTCAAGATTGATGGTGCCCACCATCCCGCAATTAGGAATTTTGGGATCATGATGTCGCTAGTGCCTGCCACGTGTCTCATCCAATGAAGCCTAAGGAGTGAAGAAAGCGTTTGCCGGTTTTAAATGTATTACGGGGCGGATTACTAATGCGCTTGTAAGATGCATGTGTTTTATTTCAATGTAGATGTTATGATTTTAAGAGAAAATTTGCTCGATAGTTAAAGGAAAGGATGGCGACCATTTTTGAAGGAGCAAGATTTATGGTAAAAAGATTGACGTTGCCTGCCATCCCGTGATGATAAATCAAATGATTGTGATATCACGGGAAACTGTAACACCCCACCGTGTGAACCCCAAAGGACAATTACACAATAAATACAACACAATATTTTTTTTTTTTAAGTTAACATAACATACATGTAACACACATTAAGCCACGACATAAATTTCATTTAAGTAGATTCACTAACACATACATCCCTTGGGGTACACAATGAATCATTACGAGTCTAAGATCCACACGACGACAATAAGGAATAAAATCCAAAGATATAAAGTAAACATTAGCAAATATAATGCATACATGAAAAATCATTGATAAGAAACCATCTATGTACATAAATACAACATATGCATAATTATCTTAACACATTGAATAACAACTATCATAGCCAATATCCACACCAAGTTTAACATTTCATTAAAATACAATGTTTAAGAAGTACAATGATACAAAAGTGTTCTAAGTATGAATGGAACCCATACAACAAGATAACATGATACAAATGAATAGAGAAATACAAAGTATCATAACTGGCTCCAAGATAAATACAACACTGGAGTCGCCGCAACAACACCAATCCGCACCTCTCGATCCTCGACTAGGGACCCAATGGGGTGATTAGCACGTTCCACCCGACCATGTGAGTCTGAAGACCCACCCCCTGTGCTAGGAGCTAACAAGAAAGAGACCTCAACCAAGAACATCCAAACATGGAACCACAAAACTCAACAACATACAAAGGTATCATAACACTCAAGGAATTACAAAGACATAATCAACCACATCCAAGAGTCAACATAATAACTTAACGTCATAAGTCTCATCACATAAATCAAGCAATGACCAGTAAACAAGTAACCAAAGGATGATCATGATACACTTCCAAATCAAACTGAATTAATAAACGAAATACAATTCCAAATTTCAATTAACAATACAATAACATCACATCATAGTACCATAAGAGAACAAGATCAAAACCCAAACATCAACAAGATTTATACAAGACCAAAGAATACACCATAGATAAAATAGGGTAAAACCATAAATCAATTCAAACAACTATGTTCCATCAATTCAAGACAAAAGACCACTTCCAGAGGATTTCCAAAGAAGCAACATAATAAGGAGTGTTAGAGGAGAGTGTCATCGCATGGCTTAACATGGATTCTCCAGACTACCTATTGCAAGGTACCGCCTCCATCTACTGACAGATTATCCAGACAACCAAGCGCTAGGAGCTGCCTCCATCTATGGTTATCCAAGCTACCTATCTCAAGGAACCGCTCCATAGGGTTGCTCATGCAGAATCATTACCTTTCGTGAAGACAAGGCAACGATCATTCCAACCACGGCCTTCTCAATCCCCTTT
>VDFB02086081.1:1158345-1192781 GCA_007258455.2 Sequoia sempervirens
TTCCTAAGTCTCGGTTGGCCCCGTTAAATTCTTATCCCAACCTAACAAAGAACAAATGATTAAGCTAAGGATTGTATTTGTTGTTATAACTTTAGTTCTAGAGAATTCTTAATTACCAATTCTTATTTGTGCATTTGTATATGAATCCAATTGAATGCCTTTCCATATCATTATGGAAAATTTTATTATTGCAACCCTAACTCTAACACTAATTAAACCTTGACCCTAACTTGATTGAGCTCGTATTATAACCCTAACTCTAACACTAATTGAACTGTAATCGTAACCCTAGGTATTGTTGAAACCTAACCCTAATTGTATCAAAACCCTAGAGAACTCTAATTGAAACCTAACCCTAAAATAGACAATAAACCTTACCTTAATTGAACCCTAACTCCAATCCTAGTGCTAATTTAAGACTAACCTTAACCTTGACCTTAATTAAACCCTTATTGAATTATAACCCTAATTGATCCCTAACCCAAATTGAATACTAATTGAACCTTAACCCTAAGTGAATAGCAACCTTAATTAAACTCCAACCATAATCCTCTTTGAATTTTGACCCTAATCATAACCATAATTCAACCCTAACCTTAATTGAACCCTAACCCTAAACATGAGTTCAATTAAACTTAAGGTTCAAATAGGGTTAGACTTTAATTAAAATTAGGTATAGGATTCAATTAGGATTAGGTTTGGGGTTGGGGATAAAGATTAAGGTTCTATGATAGAGCTTGGGGTTAGTGTTAGGGTTCAATTGGGGAAAGGGTTAGTATTAGGGTTAGCGTTATGGTTCAATTAGGGTTTCATTAATGTTAGTTTTAGAATCATAGTTATGTTTAGGGTTGGATATAAAATTAGAGTTAGGTTTGAAGTTAATTACTGTTAGTTTTAGGGTTGGGGTTATAGTTAGACTTATAATTAATCTTAGTATTGGGATTAGATTCTATCACTTTAATAAAAATAATCTTCTATAAATTCATTCAATTTTTTTTTTAAATTATATAATTTAAAATATTTTCAAATTTACCTATGTTGATATATGAGAGATATAGCAAATCTAAACTCTATACAATTTATAGTTAACTTGACATTGTGTATAAAAAGGTTTAAGTTATGAATGTTATAATATAAAAATAAATGTGTTTTCAATGTTTATTTGTTAGTTTAAAAGATGTAATATTGTTGCAATCACTAATGATTAATTTTTTCTTGATGGTTAAAAAATTTTGGTAAGTAAATTTATCTATAATAAATTTATCATTGATTTTTTTCTTGATAAGTAAATCAATATTTCATAAATTTATCTATAATTCTTATTTAATTTTTCTTAATTATATTAAATTATATTTTATTAAATTGTTAAAAATGTAAGTTGCTTATAAATAATTCTATTTTATAATTAACTTGATATTGTGTATATAAAAGGTTTAAGTTATGAATGTTATAATATAAAAAAAAAAATGGTTTTTCAATGTTTATTTGTTAGCTTGATGTGAGAATAATGTTGCATAGTAATGATTAAATTTTTCTTGATTGGTTAAGTGATATTGTAAAATTATTCTATGTTAATTTAATGTTATGAATGTTATATAATATAAAGAAAATTATTTTTAATATATTTTAATGCATCTTTATATTTTATAAACAAACATCTAAAATAAAAATGTGATTGTAAAAAAAATACAACTTAATCAGTGAACATACACTTAAAGTTAAAAGTGAAATTATAAAACAAATTGTAAATTTTTTTTATTTTTCTTCTATAAATATAATTTTTTTATTTGTCGTCTGCCTAGTAATGCCCACTTCTTCTTTTAATGAATGTTTTATTTTGCAAGGGTTGATTTAGTGCTTCCATTGATCTATTTCCTACAGATATCAACGGTGCCCACCATCCCGTGATTGGGAATTAAAGGATCACGAAATCACGAGCGGGCACCACATGTCCTATCCAGGGGATCAAATTTGAGCTATCGTTGACCAACTACCATTTGATCTGAGCCGTTGCCCGCCATCCCGCGATGGTGCTTGGATTGATTGCAAAATCACGGGTGGGCATTACGTGTCTCATCCGATGAAGCCTAAAGAGTAAAGGAAACACTAGCCGGCTTTAAATGTATTAAGGGGCGGATTAATAAAGTGTTCTCAAGATGCACATGTTCTAAATTGACGGATATGTTATAATCTCCCTAGAAAAGCTACTCAAAGTTTAACGACATGGCTGGTGACTGTGTTAAAGGAACGAGATCAACGACGCCCACTATCCCGGGATCAGGGATTACAGGGATCACAATATCATGGGCAGGTGCCACGTGCCCTTCCTAAAGGATGAAATCTATGTGACCATTGATGAACTGTCTCTTCAAGATTGATGGTGCCCACCATCCCGCAATTAGGAATTTTGGGATCATGATGTCGCTAGTGCCTGCCACGTGTCTCATCCAATGAAGCCTAAGGAGTGAAGAAAGCGTTTGCCGGTTTTAAATGTATTACGGGGCGGATTACTAATGCGCTTGTAAGATGCATGTGTTTTATTTCAATGTAGATGTTATGATTTTAAGAGAAAATTTGCTCGATAGTTAAAGGAAAGGATGGCGACCATTTTTGAAGGAGCAAGATTTATGGTAAAAAGATTGACGTTGCCTGCCATCCCGTGATGATAAATCAAATGATTGTGATATCACGGGAAACTGTAACACCCCACCGTGTGAACCCCAAAGGACAATTACACAATAAATACAACACAATATTTTTTTTTTTTAAGTTAACATAACATACATGTAACACACATTAAGCCACGACATAAATTTCATTTAAGTAGATTCACTAACACATACATCCCTTGGGGTACACAATGAATCATTACGAGTCTAAGATCCACACGACGACAATAAGGAATAAAATCCAAAGATATAAAGTAAACATTAGCAAATATAATGCATACATGAAAAATCATTGATAAGAAACCATCTATGTACATAAATACAACATATGCATAATTATCTTAACACATTGAATAACAACTATCATAGCCAATATCCACACCAAGTTTAACATTTCATTAAAATACAATGTTTAAGAAGTACAATGATACAAAAGTGTTCTAAGTATGAATGGAACCCATACAACAAGATAACATGATACAAATGAATAGAGAAATACAAAGTATCATAACTGGCTCCAAGATAAATACAACACTGGAGTCGCCGCAACAACACCAATCCGCACCTCTCGATCCTCGACTAGGGACCCAATGGGGTGATTAGCACGTTCCACCCGACCATGTGAGTCTGAAGACCCACCCCCTGTGCTAGGAGCTAACAAGAAAGAGACCTCAACCAAGAACATCCAAACATGGAACCACAAAACTCAACAACATACAAAGGTATCATAACACTCAAGGAATTACAAAGACATAATCAACCACATCCAAGAGTCAACATAATAACTTAACGTCATAAGTCTCATCACATAAATCAAGCAATGACCAGTAAACAAGTAACCAAAGGATGATCATGATACACTTCCAAATCAAACTGAATTAATAAACGAAATACAATTCCAAATTTCAATTAACAATACAATAACATCACATCATAGTACCATAAGAGAACAAGATCAAAACCCAAACATCAACAAGATTTATACAAGACCAAAGAATACACCATAGATAAAATAGGGTAAAACCATAAATCAATTCAAACAACTATGTTCCATCAATTCAAGACAAAAGACCACTTCCAGAGGATTTCCAAAGAAGCAACATAATAAGGAGTGTTAGAGGAGAGTGTCATCGCATGGCTTAACATGGATTCTCCAGACTACCTATTGCAAGGTACCGCCTCCATCTACTGACAGATTATCCAGACAACCAAGCGCTAGGAGCTGCCTCCATCTATGGTTATCCAAGCTACCTATCTCAAGGAACCGCTCCATAGGGTTGCTCATGCAGAATCATTACCTTTCGTGAAGACAAGGCAACGATCATTCCAACCACGGCCTTCTCAATCCCCTTTAGTCTGTGGTAGCACTAAAAGGCGGATGAGGCATCAATTATATTTTTAATGTGATTCTACCCACCCCCTAGTTAATTACTTAGGTTTTCACTTATTAATCAAACTCTAACGAGGGCTATCCTAGCGCCCCTTTGTGCACCAACCACCCACTTAGAGCCACTCTCACTCTAGACACTCAAAACATAAAAGCCAAAATCCAAGAAACCAAGGTTTGTACAACATAACAAGAACATTAGATCACAATAGAGAAACATGCGAGGCATTACCCATCTCGCTATAAACACATAATCAAAGTCTCAACAATTCCTGTACAACCCTTCCAAAATCATGAAACCAAAATACTTGCCATATCAAGGGCACATAAAGAGAGAACATCAACTGACAATCATCTCAAGCCTTTGGAATATTCTCAAAAAGTTTACACTAGGGTTTCCCCATGAAAATCTGACAACAATAAATGCAAGACCTTGAAGAACTAAATGCGATTCAACTATAAAGAGAGAATACATCAAAATAAGATCAACAACTCCATTAAACAACATCGACAACTTCGATACGAACTAAATCAGAAATCCAAGGGAAACCTCTATTTTCTCCTCTCGGAATACCCATAACTCAAAGAACTTTTCAATTTGACTCATTAACAAATCAAGCAGAACCATCAATCATGACAATGATAACATAACCCGATTTACCACTTAGGGTAAAGAACAAAAGAAACATATGGGTTCCCAAAGAACAGCAACATAAATTAAATGAGAGAAAATCTCCAACTCAAAATCAACTCACGAAAAGTCACATTGAAAGGGTCTATCAAACAATCCATAAAACCGCACATTCAATTACAATATAACCATTCATTCAATAAGAAGTAACTTGAAACAATCTAAATAGAACATTATTTTAAAGATCAATCATTTTCAACATTTATGGATAGCACAATATTGCGAAGTGAAGATAAAATCTAATGTTTTTAAGCCATAAGACACTAATCACAAGTATACTCTTCCAAACATAAATTAAAACAAATATATTCCAATTAGGAAACTATATAGTATCGCACCACCTAACTATTAAATATTTACCAAACTTTCAATTATGCAAAATCATTTCCCAACTTAAATAAAATTCTATGCTTCTATATTCTTTAGAATCAAAAGAAAAACCCCTACGTAGTAAATGAACAACTTGGCATGAAGATAGGATTATCAAAGGAACAATGATATACTTCCATAGGGTTTGTAACAAACATTAAAAGATTGACATACTTATATATATACTCTTCCAAATAGTAACAATAACATAATTTACTATTGGATAACAAAATGGATCAGTATGAATGTCTTGGTGTTTTAAATATATTTTTATTGGGTCTTTATTCTCCACCACAATAATTTACTATTTAGAAATAAATAAATAAATAAAAATTGTAAATACATTATTTATTATAATTATTCTTATAAGAAAATAATAATATATGTTAAACAATCTAAATTCTATTTATTCATTTCTTTTATTCACTAAAAGAGAACCATAAATTAAACTTCATGTTTTATCTCATATATAAAATATAAATAAGAAAATCTAAATTTACATTTCCTAGCCTAAAAGAGAACATTCAAAAGAATAAAGAAAAGAAACCATATATAAAAGGATATGCACATACGATCTAAATAAAGAGAGTTTAAGACTCTTTTTACTTCTCTTTCTTCTTTATAGAATAATTATTATTGGTATAGTTTTAGAACTCTTTTCTCTCTGGAAACACCATACACACGGATCATTCAAGCCTGAATCTACGCTCTGCTGCTCGTGGAATTCCAATCTTCTTTGTGCAAGCCTCCCTCCTGTCCCCGATGCATCGCTTTCCCCCCCTTATTTTCTTTCTTGGTCAGTTACCAATCAAGAACCAATTCCCAACCACCAAATGACTTTTCACCTTCCCCATAACTGAAACTTGAATTTCAAATAATATTTATTTGCATGTTTATTATTTATTTCACACAGAAATAATAATAAAATCTTATTTTTATTACATACGAAGTATAATAATAAGGAAGTCATTTAATTTTGTTTATTGCACTCTTATTCATTACCTCCACAATCATTTATTTATTTACTTAATTATGATATTCAAATTTGATTTATTTAATTCATTTTAAACATTAATAATATTTTATTAGAATTTATTTCATCACATTGCTTACCATATTAACATTATTAACTTATCAATTATAATTAGGTACCAAACTTTTAATGGCTTTTCTCATTTTTACCTTCATTCAAACTTAAGTACAATTTTAATATTTAATCCTTTCTAATATTTTCTCATTTTTAAATTTATTAATCGAATTTAATCATTAAATGATAATTACCTTTCCTCATCAAATCCGATTACTTTAAATAACTAACTCCCAAAGATAATTAAATTAACGTTTATTATTGAATCTAATTCTTTATTTAATTCCAGATAAGGCAAGTAATCCTATAATTAAATTGACTTTATTAATCAAATCCAAGCATAATATTAGTGTTATCTCATAACCTTAAAATTAAATTAAATAATAAAATTACCACATCATCATGACATTACCAACAACTTACTTAACATCAACGACGACCGGAAAGGAGGGCACTACAGAAACCACCACGTGGCATTCCTTCACAGCATATGACATAGTGGGCCCCTTTATTGCCGTGTTGGTGATTATTTCAGCCTGTGTTGAAGATGGTTGTCAATGATTTGATCAAATTAAAGGATCAACAGCTCAAATTTAAATATGTATCAAATTATGGTTGAAGCCGCTCATACAGCCCACGAGTGAGCTTTAATGGCAGATGAGACATCCACTGGCAGAATTTGATTGACATAAAATCAATTTATTTGTCTCATTTTTATCACAAAGCATCCAAGTATTTCGTGAAAATAGTTTCAGAGCCAAAGGTGAAATTGTGAGCGGTTGTTGCCAGAAATTGGAGTTTGTGCAAAAAAATCTGTGAGTTAATTTTCTCTGCTTCCTAGTCATTCTGCACCTAAATTTGGGAAAGGGGAGGTCTGGTATGCTTGTCACTGAGTTCATTAAAATCTTTTGTTAGGGCTATTGTTTAATCATAAATTGTGAGGAATTGCGGTATTTTTACTCTGTAATTTCCTATCTCTGCTTAGTCATAGCCACTCAAAGTGTAACATTGTAGTGAGGCCCTAGTTTGTCTAAAATGGTGCCAACCAAGCAGCACTTTGACCACATTGATTATTTGAAAAGAAACTTGTACGATAATTTCCTAGATCAATTTCCATTATCAACAAATGAAAGAAGGAAAGGTTTGGTGTTGATGCGAGGGAAAATCCTAGGGGAGGGGTTGGTGTGTAATAATTCCAACATTGTTGATAATAGGGTTCCACTCACAGGCTTAGAAATATTTAGATTATGGTATGGACAGAGGAATTTGCCTCATCCTTTTTCAAATGGATGGATGTACGACATGGGAAAGCTGGTTGTTCCAAATGTGTTCCCTGATGTGGACTTACTTAGAACAGTGGCCAAAAGATATGACCGTATCACACGGGTAATCAGAGATAATGATGCAGGAATTCTATTAGAAATTAACAAAGATGTTATCCAATAGACTTTTGATTTGAGTGAGCCAAGTGATGACTTGGTTCCTATTAATCTTGAAGAAATGAAGCAGGAGTATACAAAATTGAAATCTCTTTTTAGGGTTAAGATGCTTCCACCTCATCTGGTTAAGGCAGGGGATTCACAAATTCACATCAGCCCTAGTGACTAGGAACCCTTCAGATTGAATTGTTTTGCAAAGCCTTTCCTGGCTACTTTCTATTCACTATGTCATATTTTGGGTTTCAGCCCTGGTGTAGTAATACCGATTTCATATATGTTCATGGGGGTGCAAATACAACACCCTAACTTCTCTGTAACATATGACTTTGCTTCTTTTTTGGTGGAGAGGATAGATGAAGGGCTGCTGAAGTTGTAGAATGGTGATACTGGTACTCAATTCTTTTGGTATTCTATGTTGATGCATATGTTCTTGTTTAGGAATGTTGATTTCTTTGTTGAGAAGATGAACTTAAGACAATCAGTTAATGGAGAAAGATTGTCAGTATAGATATGGGCTACAGATTTGTCCTATAATAAGGAAAGCACCAGTTATGTGCAATTTATTAATTGTTTTTCTACAAGATTAAGGGCTAGATTGATGGTAAATGTACCTAGGATCCCTGAGGAAGTGCATGATTTCCTTAGGCCAAAGGAGAGGAAACTAGAATTGAGGGTTTTACATAAATGAGGTGACATTATCCCATATCTAGTCAGCATTGTCCTGAGAATATATGGATTTCAAGGAACCCCTCACATACTACCATACAATGTGCCACCAAGACTAGGGTTTGCAAAAGTTATGTGGCAGATGGGGTGTATTCATGAAGATAACCTAACTGGAAAGGGGAAGGGAACATTATTGCCTAATTATACAATAGTGTCTGACTTTACATTTTCAAAGGGAGGCTGGACACATTTTGACAAGTTCTTTGTTGATTACCATTTGAGATTTGGTCCAAGGCGACAACATGATCCTTAAGGTTTCTTTGCTCTTTTCAGACAAAGAATAAAATGTGGAAAATTTGCACATGAGTTCAATTTCCCTGAGGATCTGATTAGAAATGAATTTGATTTAAATAGACAGGAATTGAACAAGGAAAAGTGGATAGCTTATAGTAAGGATATTGTGCATGAAATGGATCTAAAGTATGATCCATTGATGGAATTCACTCCATACCATAAGAGAATTGATTTTTTAATGAAGAATTTCAAGGAGATAATGGAGACCTTGACATCCAAAAAGATAAATTTAAGGCTAAGTCTAGATATGCAAGGACAAAGTGATATGCCAATTGAAATGAGGTCAGTATGTCAGCCTACAGAAAGGTGGCCCATCTATAGGAGGAAAAGGGATACTGCCAGTGATGAGGAAGTAGACAGAAAAGAAAAGAAAATAATGAAAGTGCCTTCACGATCAGACCCAAAATTCAAAGTACTTGGGGCTGTCAAAATCATTGAATTAAAATCTTCACTAGAGTGTAGTCCTCTATCACCACCACCTGAGCCAAGCCTTAAGAGGCAAAGAACTGATCACCTACCTGAGGATCTCACAAATGAAATTATTGTTACTGGTCAAGACATGCAGGTTGGTATGTCATCCCCTCCTAGGTCAGCTGAATTGGTTCTATCTAATTTGGATACGAAGGGTAAGAGTGTGCAGGATGTAAGAATGGAGTCCTATAAGGAGTTCTTAGATGACAATACATTTGTAAAGACTCTTGTATTCTTGCAATTGGCATGGAAGATGAAATTTGAGGAATATCAAAATAAATGCAAGGAGAGAAGAGAACTAAGGCCTGACAAGTCAGATTAGGAGAATGATGAAGTGAAAGCTAAACTAATGGAAGAGTTCAAAAACATCACTCCTAAAGAAAGAAGACAACTAGTGAATCAGGCTGGTGTTTTGATTTTACCTGAATGGGACATCGCAGATGCAGTGGCTTTCAATGCCATTATAAAGTCCAAGAATCCTTTTCAAGATTCTGAAGAAGAATTTAAGGCAGCATTACAAAACTCTACCTTTAGTGAAGAATATGAGACCTTGGCAATTTGGGCATTGGCTCCACAAGGAAGAAAGCTAGACATTGCTGATATTAATCCAAATTTCAAAGGAGGATAAATAATAAAGAGGGCTTTAGAGACTACAACAACCGAAGCCACTAGTTTAACTCTGAATGTGGCCAAGTTGGCCCAAAAGATTGCTGAAAAAGAGGAGGCTGAAAGAAAGAGCCTAATGGAGAAGTATAACATTTTAATTGAAGAATATAGTAAAATGCAATAGAGGAATGTTGAGCTGCAAACTAAAGTAGAAAGGTTCAATTATAGACATACTAGGGAAACATCCAATGCTCTAGGAACCAACACATCACCTCCCACAGTAGGGTCAATGCCTCTTGCTTCTCCAAATGTTTCTACACCAAAGTCTCGCATTCAAAATCTTACTCTTACCCCTCCTCTAGAACAAGTTGATGAAGAAACAGAGTGCTCTGTTGATCCAATAAAGAGGAAGCTCATGCAAAAAATTGATCAATTACAGACATCACTAAGGGTAAAAGAGGAGGGTTTTCTTTCAAAAGAAAAAGAAATTGTTACTATTGTTTTGGAGCATTTAAATGAAAAGGTGGATAATAAACTACCCTCTATACATTCTTTGTATTCTTTGATATTTGAAGCAATAAAGAATATTGATAGGGATTAGGGGATAGTGATTCCAATAATTCAAAATTGGATCCCTAGGGCAAATAATCTAGATGTTATGAATAAAGCCTCAAAGTTTGATGTAAATAACAAGCCCCAATCATTGAAGCCTACTTATATATTAGTTAAATCATTGCAAGGTTTTCAGACCTTACTAGATGATCTAAGTTGGAAGATTAGGGAATTGGTAAAGAACTTCAATGATTTGGGTAACACACTGTTACCTGATATAATTGATGAGCAAGGGTAAATCCGAACACTCCAACAATGGCAGGATCAAGCAAGTAAAGTCATCAATAATCAAATTAAAATAATTTGTGATGACTCAGATTATGATTTGTTGGTAAATTGTATGGATAAGATTATTGGTACCAGCTCATTTTTGGAATCTTTTGAAAGAGATCCTAATCAGGTAGTGGTAAAGTATTTGCCTTATAGTACAAAGGTAAAAGAGGTGATTAATTTTGGTGTCCAATGATGAAGAATACCAGAGGTGGGTGGCTAAGTATTTGAATGATGATGAGTAAAAAGAGTGGGATACCGACAGGTGGCAAATCAGATGCTGCGGTTACAACATTTCAGTTTTGTATGGATGACTTTCTTGGCATGGGTTTCGCGTGGTTTTTTGTTATTGCATCAACCTTCCTCCACTGACATGATGAACAAGAATATGCTCCAGGATGATTGTTGTTGTAATGATTTTTGAACAAGAATATTTTTCAAGGTGGTGGCTATTGTAACAAATTTTGGAATATCACGAGGTGCTCCAATTGACTGGTGACAGGTGTACTTTCTGGCCCGGTGCTTGTTTGCTCCTTCATTTTCTATAAGAAGGATTTCAAGGCCAGAAGTACAGGTTAGCAAGTTAGATAATTTTTGTCAAGTCTAGGTGAAGTTGCAGAGCGAATTGTAAAGTCTGATGGTTTTAGAGAAATGCAATTTAAGTTTTGAGTCATTATGTAGCAGGTTTTGAGTTCATAGAGATTTAATATTGTATAACAGTACTAGCATTTGAGTTGAAATAAAAATTCAAGCTCATGTCTGTCCATTGTACATGCATATCTAAACTTTCAATGAAATAATTAAGGGTTGTTTTATCCATCTCACTATTGTGGTGTGTATGATTCTATTTTAGTTTTAATTCAAGGAATTAATCAAAATGCTTGAATGGGATTATAGACGGATATGTGTTGTATAAGGATTTGATAAGTAGTCCTAGGTTAGAATGCATACTGATGAAATTGTAATGCAATATTGTCAAGGATCTTATATGTGGTGTATTAAATCTATTATAAACCTCTAGATGCTTATGAATTTGACTCCTGCAATGTATATATGGCACTGGTCTAAGTTGTAATTATTCGTGTAGTTCAATATGTGTTTGTCTTTGCCTAGAGATTGCTACAAATTGCAAATCATTGACTATCTTATACAATGGATTGTGTTTAGTTATCTCATGCTCCAGATAGTTGATATTGTCTATGAATAGCCAATTCTAGTTGATATTATCTTATCGTGTTGAGAAATTCCATAGGTATATTAGACGACAAATCTAGTTACATTGTAAAAAGAACCAACATACACGTCAACCACTAAACAACCACCTCTACAACTAACTTTTTAATCTTTTATGATCACATGAAACATAAAACACACTAATTTCAAGGTTGTTAACATCACTATTGAAATGTTTTAATTTTTTGACCTTTCAAACATTAAAAAGTACATCATTCAATTAATTATGTAATGGCATAAAAATTAAAAACATCATGAATTAATTATGTAACCACATAAGTCAAATATAATTCTATCAATAAATTAATATCAAATAGATAATATAATCGTATAACTTATACATTTCAATGTCATTGATCTTCTTCTTCATCCAACTCTTTGTCTATATCATCGATCTAGATTGACATTGTAAGGATTGGTCATATCATCATCGTCATCATCAATATCAGTTTAGATAATGGCATCATCCACACGGATGTCATCTTCATGAACATTAACTCCTACATCATCATCATCTAGTTCCTCCTCTTTGACATCTTCATCGGGACATCATCAACTAACCATTGATCCTGATCATCATCTACATCATCTTCTAGTTCTTCGGTATCTTCTCTTCCACCACATTATACTTTTCCGGCCTTCCTCTTGGATCATGTCTAACAACAAATGACCAACCGGTTTACTTGGAACCTCTAAGTAAAATACCTGCTCACATTGGCTTCAAGAACATAGGGCTCATTTCCAGCTCGCTCGATCAACCTTGTATTAACCATGGTAAATCCATTATCATGTTCAATAATAGTTCTCTTAGGATCATTTTCATTCAATCGTAGCCTATACCATAGGATGACAAACAAAATTAATCTGAAGGACTTAAAGTCACACTCAAGTATATCATCCAAAATCCCATAGTATCGATTTTCTGAGACTTTTGGATATATGTCACTTCTAGATGAAACATTAGTCACCCAAGACTACAGTTATACCAGAATCACAAGTTTTCTTCATGTCATCCAACATTTTGATTCAAAATTTACAACCATTGCACCACATAGCCTTGTGGTGTTTCACCTACAATATGTCAAACATGTAAAAATTATTGCAATATCGTCAGTTGATAAACATATTTATTATTGGCCGAATGTATGCAAAGAAAACAATCTCAAGATATATATACATCAATATACTTGAAAATAATTAAATAATATGGGTGATTAATATATTTATACATACATTTTTATCTCTTAAACCATATGCTAAATCAATTTCCCTTTGTATAACATTGGAATCTCCATTACAATGAGCTTCTTTAACCAATGAAGCCACACCTTCCCATGTTAATGTGCGACCAGATTGTTGATATCGTTCAATCCATACCGTCATCCAATCAAGATTATTAGTGACATACAAATGTAGTGCATCCCACTCTCAACCAACTGTACCAAAATAAATTGAAATTCACAAATGACTTATAATTAGTTAAATACCACAGTATACGACCTTAATTTATAATTGATGTATATTGAAGATTAAAAATTAAATAAGTACAATATATATAAAAACCATATGTAAAATGCATTCCAATTAATCTCCATGACTATCTTATAATTACCTCTCACTTTCCTCAATCTACCTTTCCCCAACAGGTACTCCCCTTCGAATTTGTTAATGGAGTTGGAATCTCAAATGCAATCTACATGGATCTTTGCTGCAAACTTAGGAAAATATTCACTAATGTACACCATGGTCTGGTATACCATATATTCCTCCACCATAGAACCCTCAGGATGTGCTCTTTTTCTAACCAAAGTCTTCAAAAATTTCAAGTGCCTCTCAACCATCCACATTGACCTTGTGTGTACAGGTCCACACAATTCAATCTCCTCAACTTGGTTATGAGGTAGTGTTCTTGTGCATTGAAAAATGTTGAAGGTAGACACTTTTATATTTCACACATTAGACGAGGAATTTTTCTTTTCTAATAATTTATATCTTCTTTATGTATTTCTTTAGATGATAGCCATCTACAAGTGATTCAAGACACAAATATATTAACTATATTTAACAAAAATATATAGTATATTATATAACAAGTAAAACAAATGGAAATTATAAGATGTATATAACGAATTGAACAAATCTCACTACTTACCTCATGTATTTTCTAAGATCATATATAACTTGCTTGACATTGTTCTCAAAGTTGTCTGGGAGAGATAGAGGTAGAACATACTGCAACAATTATAAAATGATCTTTTCATTATTTTTTCAAAAGTAATAAACATAATACATTGAAAATTACATGCATTATACAAGTGTATATAATATACCATAATAATTACCTTAATGAAAGTATGCCAATCATGTGTTTTTATCCCTGACCCAAATTCACCTTTCTTTTTTATTATATTGTTTATGTTCGCAGCAAATCCTGTGGGAAATCAAATTTTTTGTATGAATTCTTTTATAGCATTGCTTTACTACTCTGTTAATAACCAAGGAAGGGCACTTATATTAATTTGGTCTCCATCACTATTTAATTGAATGAAATTTTTTATTACATGATTGGCTTCCTGAATGTCACTACAAATTTTGACATTTTTTTCTTTGTCATGCCTTCCATCCAATATTTTCTATTATGTTTCTATTATATTCTTTCCGATATGCATTGTATCAAACAAATGCACAATTTGTAGCTGCTCATAGTAGGGCAACCTACTAAATTGTTTGGGATAACTTTTCAGTCCCTGTGGAAGCCAGCCATTAATACCTTGATGACCTTCATGAAGCATATAAGTCAAACAAATTAACAACGACAATCATTGTCAATTACAACATGAGTAAACACAACACAATATAAAAATATAAATTCAAAACATATCATATATGATAGATAAACAATTTGATCCGATGTATAACTTTGATGATTAATTCTATTATATTCCAACTTCCATAGGCGATGTGACATTCTTCGTGGTTTTGATGTAGTCTCCTCTTTTCCATTGAAAAGATGTTTTCCAGTAGTTTGATACTTATGGTTTCTATGGAGGACGTGCCTATACTCATCAAACACTTGCTTTCCTAAACTTGTTGAATGATGAGATTTCATCTTTGGACCACAAATTGGACATGCAAATTTTCCCTGTGTTTGAAGACCTGCAAGATAATATATAATTGGATTAAATACGTCAATTTTTTATAATTATATATAATGAATAGATTATTTTAAAAACATTCATGATATCTACTTCATCAAATTAAATATTTTTAAAGTGCAGTCGAATGTTATAACATACCACAAAAATGTGTTAGCTCTGGGGCATCATGTATTGTCCATACAAACATTGCATGGAATTGAAATTGTCTTTGTCCTATTAGTTTGGAGATGTCATACATAGTGACGCCATTCCATAACTTTAGTAACTCGTCGATAAGAGGCTCGATATATACATTCATATATTTAACTTGGTACTTACCTAGTTGAATGAACATAAAAATTACATAATTATTATAACCATTTTACTATAATATATATATATTTAATTAATGTGCATGACTATTGAATAAAAAAAATATGTCATTATGCAACAAATAAGACAAATGAGATGCTACTACGTTAAAGAAAATTGATGTAAACAAATACTTAGAACAATTATTGACAACATTATGTGCTCCCTCTTTATTGACATCCATGGAGGAATGTTATTGTTGATAACAAAAACAGGCCACACGAGTAAATAGATCTCAACTCTCCAAATGGATTGACACCGTCCGCTCCCAATGAAAGCCTGAGATTACGAGGTTCTTCTTTAAAGTGTGGCAATTTTTCCTCCATGTCCCTAAATGCAGAACCATCCACAGGCATTTGAAAAATGTCATCTCCACTTCTATTCCGTGCATGGTAATCCATCAATCGCGCTAAGCTTTTGCACCTAAATAATTGTTGCATACATGGAATAATGGGAATATAACGGCTAGAACCCCTATGGTGACACCTTTTGTTAGGTTGATCCGTTCGGAGCATTCATCGACATATGACATTCGGCATTCTCAAGGTAAATTCCTATTATTTATGATATATAATATATCATTGGGACATGCATCTATTTCTTGATACTCCATCCATGAGTCTTTCATAATGCCATAAATCTCGTATGAGTGAGGAAAAATATTTGATGGTGGTAACAAAATTCACAAATCAATTCCACAACAAAAATAATTTGTTCATATAAAGAATATTAATGGTACATATTTCATCATTTATTTACTAGTGATGAACTAACAACAATTAAAATAAATGAAAAAAGATGACATATATGCAATACCTTAACATTCATGAGATTGTTGTGTTTGATAAACCATTCATAACCTTAAAGTTCGACAGCAACAATACATCAGAGAGAATAGTTGTTTCAGAGCCTTCATAAAGGGGCTTGTATGCCTTGTCAAGTACAGGTAAATCATGAACATCATCAAAGTCATCTTGATCATCATGATCAGCTCTGCCACTAAATGTGGCATGGATCAATGTATTCATACCATCATCTTCAACTATGTTTTCTGGTGCATGATCATCTTCTTCCATAGGATCATTAACTTCATCTTCGATATTCATAGCTCCATGTTCGTCTGCTTGAAAAGCCACATTCTCCGGGCCATGATAATCCATATCATCTACCCTAGGGTGCCCCACCTTTATAATAATGATAGACACAAATAAACCATGATCATGATCAAGTGATTATATATATATAATGTTAGAACAATATAAACATTTACAAATTCAATCAATATAAACACATATAATGACCAACTTACCAATGGATGATAATCATGCCCCCCTTTAACGTGACCATGCTGCCTACAATATTTTTCAGCTGTTGTGATTAAAAGTCGTCTCGTCTTTAAGCCCTTGCAATTATTGTAAGGACAATAAAATTTCTCATCACCCTTTCTTTTCAATCTAGCCCACAATCTATCAAGTGTCTCTTCATTTTGTTTTGGACTAATATTATCTGACATGATTTTTCTTTACCAAGCTTGACTATTTAGGATCAAAAATATCAAACTCCACACTCCAATAATGCATTCATAGGCGTAACATAATCTAATAATTCTGATATTTTACACTCAAAATTTGGCATGCAACTCACCCTACAAAGAGAAGATAGTCCTAAGTTAATGACCCCAAGAAACACTTCAAATGCTAATCCCAAAACTTATTAAATTCTGATTTCCATTTACAGTGATTTCCAACCAAGTAAGACTCCTAAAATCGTGAATATTGAACTTTGACCAAAATTCTACAACAATGGATGTAGCGAAATAGTAAGAGCAAGTGACTCCATTCCTAAGGAGCAAATAAGTCTAATCATCATTGCCATAATGTCAATAATGCATTTATCCTTTTAGTTAAAGATGCAATGTGTCACTTCTTATGATGAGCTTAGTCCTTGTGGGCCTCACCATTATTCCTAATAAAACAAATGTACATTGGTAAGAGCATGATTAGGGTACAAACCCTAGGCCTCAGAGGAAACATAAACAATAACTATAGCGGATTAGTGAGGCTGCAATACCAAAAAGATTGAGATATTGTAGGTAATAACAAAATCTTGCAATCTAAAGATTGTAGCCAATAACAAGCACACTATGTAGCTTAGTGACATTTGTAAATGCAATCTACGGTAAGAAGAATGATAGTCACTAGAGATGTGACAGTCAAAAAGAGCCTGAGTAGTGAAAAGATAATAAAGCTCAAACCTTGCATATAGTAAAGTGGAGATTTTAACAAAGTTGGAGTTTCCTTTACCCCCTTGCTGGACCTTTTAAGGGTTTCAAAATGGTAGTGTTAGACACAAGGAAAATACAATCAGTGGGAATGACTGTCCAAATGAAGTAACAGTGGTAATCATAGGTCAATGTTTTCTTCTTAGCCATTAATATTGTATAATGGAGGTAGTGGATTGCATGTTTGAGCAGTGTTTTGAGACTCACCAAAGATGGGAGAATAGTGAATAATACCTTGTGGACTGTGAAGTAGTGTCAATAAGGTTGAAGGATCTTAAGAACTACAATACCATGAAACAATGAGTCCCCTGTAGTAAGTAGGCAGTCTATAGGGCATAGTTTGATTTTATAGAAGGATGCTCATGAAATGAATCTTCAAGTGATAGTGAGTGAGCTGTTTGAGATTGCAGCTGAGGGTGCAATACCCAGTCTTAAAGGAAGTTAGCAAAGCAGTAAATGTGCAAGAAAATTGAATCATACACAACACAATTCACAATGTTATCTTCCATAATGCCTTGAGTTTGAAGACAAAAATTCATTGTATCTTCATGATGAAAGTGGTGACCTTAATGGTCAATCATTGGCAACCATGATTTTAAAACATGCTATTGTGCTTATGGAGGCAACATTTTAAGCAAGAGTGAGTGGTGGTTTGGAACAATGGTAGGTATGAAGGACTTGCTTTATATGCATACTATGCAGTCTAGCTTAAGACAACATTCTTAGAAGAGATTGAAGGTGGATTATGGAACTCAAGGGTTACCATGAAAAGGATTAAAGCAAAGACTGAGATCTATTTAAAAGCCACGGTCATGAAGATATTAAAGATGTCACATGTAAAACCCTAGTAGCTGGAGTAATGAATATAGTGCCAAAGAGGATAGTGTGTTGGGGCAGATTTAAGAGATCTCCACATTATCTAATTACAGGGAAATACATCATTTATTTATTTTTTTAATTAAAAGAAATCATTCTAAACCCTATATAGGATACATTGATACTTCAAAAGCCTCTAAAGGAATTTGAGATTATGCAAATATATGTCAAGTAACATTCATAAGGTTTAGAAAATCTTGATCACTCTCTAGAATAGCCCATTAAACATGGGTTGTGCTTGAATGCACTACATAATTGATATAACACAACCACTCTGCATATCAACCTAATTATAGGCTCTTTATTGCAGCAATAGGTAATCACTCTTCGATCATGCTATAATTACATCCTATCCTGTTAAACTTGAAACAACCTGAATGCACCCAATGATGATTGACATCTACATTATACAACCTGAATTAACTACATTAAATGAGTGCCTCCATTTCTATCACAACATAGCCACATTAAACTTGGGTCACACATGAATGCATCTTGTATTTGTTATAGCACAACTATGCCACGTGACCAATAGAGTTATGGATCACATAATTATAGTCACAAGAATCTGTTCCTCTGTTGTGATCTTATGGTGATTCCACACAACAAAATCTGGACATGAAATTCTCAAAACCCTTAACCTCCGAAAATGAAATAAGATGAGATGTTGCTTTAAAATATGATTTTCAAACCTAGAACTACAAATCTAACTTCACAACTGAATTCTGCAAAAAGATAATGACTACCCTCAACCTGGCGATATCTTCTTGAATTTTTTCTAATTTTTCCCAAGAAAATCGTCCTTAGTTCTCCACAACTTGTCTCAAGTAGAGCAAAACACTGTCGAAATAAATCAAGCTTGAACTCACTTTTCTTTATGTCGGCCACAATTTGATTTTTTTTCATTTATCATGTTTGTCAAAAATTCAATGAAAATGATAGCCAACATTTCGACGAACCCCAGGTTCATCAAAATTTCGATGAACGTCTGGGATAAACTTTCAAAAAATTAGAAATTACACATCAAATTTTACAAGCACCTGACGAACATAGAATTTTACATATTTCGTCGGATAGTTTCATCAGATTTTACAGTCAAATGTATTAGTGTGTCATCAATGACACAATGCCAGTATGCCAAACCTATGGGACCCATGTGTTGTAGTATCATCAGTACCCTATACAAAAACACGATGGGATCATCCTCATGGATGTTAGCAAGAACAACGATGGGCCTCAGCTTGACAACATGCTCATATGCATATATGTGTAGCAAAGACACCCCTACTCTAATGCTCTCGCTCTCTCTGTAGATGGCCTCATGCATATCATTGTATAGGGAGGCAAGGCAGATTGAAACTCAAGCGTACATAATATCTCTCCTAATCATTCCCGCCCAAGCTAGACCCCATCCGAGACTGAAACCTCTACCCCATTAGTCTAGGGCAACAATGCCACAAATCAGAGTACCAACAAACAATCTAAAGGTCTTGAACTGACTTTGGTAGAAATCTAGATCAATCTGGGAGCTAATAAGAATAATTGATTGTTTGTGTAAAAGAGAGACACATGCATCTTTTCCAACATTAGGATCATAAATGACACACTCTCCATGAATGGAAAATTATAGAATATGCCACACATCCTTAAGTGTGGCAGTCGCCTCCCCAGTGGGCAAGTGGAATGGAGACATCTCACTGTGCCATCTCTCAACTAGTGTTGTCATCAAGGCAAGATGTGTCCTAAT
Source organism: Sequoia sempervirens (assembly GCA_007258455.2). Classification (NCBI taxonomy): domain Eukaryota; kingdom Viridiplantae; phylum Streptophyta; class Pinopsida; order Cupressales; family Cupressaceae; genus Sequoia; species Sequoia sempervirens. The sequence continues at coordinate 1,178,613 of VDFB02086081.1, forward strand.
CTTAGGCATAAAGGCAACGAAGCCTAACCTTAGTCTCCCAAGCTGCTCCACCTCCAAATCATCAAGGTCTTTGGCTAGAGAAAAAATATTGTTTTTGTGCTCTCAGAACATCAACGGTCGTAGATCCTCTTGCACACATCCTAGAAACAACGTCAATTTACTGAAAAAGTCAAAAGAACTGATCAAAATCTAATAATTTGCACCCAAAACCTCAATAGCATCACAAATTTTGGGGTGCATCGCTATACTAATTTCATGGGTGTGTCACCAATTTGGCGATGCGCATCGTTACATTCAATAGCGAATCGGTACTGGAATTTGTCACTCTATTAAAAAATGGGGTTGCATCACCATTTGAAGAATGCATCGCTAATAGCTTTCATGTGTCGTTGAACTAAAAAATCCCATGTGTCACTCTATTACCCCTATGAATCTATTATCAAATGCATCGCTAAAACAAAATCTTGGGGTGCGGTGCTAAACAAAACATGTGTTGCTAAAAAATTAATAGCAATGCTTTCAAAACGTCGCTATACAATGACACACTTTTTGAACTAACTTCGACGTCCTATTTAATTCACTTAAAAGTGAAAATCAAAAGTGATTTCGAGTCACATACAAGGAGTCATGTGTCTGCTTGCTGCTAGTACTCTTGAACTCGGTCAGAAAGGTGAACGAGAAGCGCATGCTGAGCTATTTCGTTGAGGGTCAGAGCTCAAAATGCAAGAAATCCTAAAGGTGTGAATGCACAAATGACTTGAAAGTGACCCTTCTTCATCTATTTATGCTTGCAAATTAGGGTTTTTTTCCCTAATTTAACCATCAAGCTAGGGTTTTCATCAATTTCACAAATCTTGCCAAACTATTAAAGCTTATTTTGCATCATTTTTTACATTTTTAGCATGTTTTTTGCATCTCAAAGCCTTTCTGGGCCCTTGGCCCACAACATTTTAACCTTTGTCAGGAAATCAACCCAAAATTCCAAATTTCCACTTAATTTCTTGAGGGGGCAGGGAATCAACTTAATCCTTCTGTTGGGGCATCTAAAAATTAGAGTTTTTTTTATTTTTTGATTTAAGCAACAATTTTTTATCTGAAGAGTGTTATTCTTTGAACCAGCGTAGCAAGTACCTCGCTTTAAAGAGAGGGAAAATGTAGACACTGAAAAAATGTCATGAATGATATATCATGCACTCGAATCAGGTATACTAACATAACTTCCTCTTAAAACCCATCATTTTTCACTTAATTAATTAAATTAGCTTAGCTATTTAATTAATTACATCATTTGCATCTATTAACCTAATTCATTTTCGGGTTAATTTCCCCCCTTTTTCACACTAACATTTCATCTCATTAAATTAAATAAATCAAATTATATATTTTAATTCCCTAATTCTTCTTATTTGATTAAATAACCCTAAGTCATTTAATTAAATGTCATTTCACCTTTCCCCCATTCATTAAATTATTTAATTTAATGAATCTCACTTTATTTTTCTAATTTCCCTAATTGCATGATTAAACCCTTGTTTAATTAGCAATTATCTAATTAATCTAATTCCTGCCACTTGCAAAGGAATATTCCACTCCAATCATTTTAAAAAGGGAATATTCTTACTTAACTTCAAATGCAAGTTAACTTGTGACTTCTTTTGCAAGTTAACTTTCAACCTCTTGTATTGGTCAAAAGTGTGCTTGTTTGGAAGGAATGAGAACCCTTGATTAAATCTCATCTTGCATTCTCACCTGTTGATGAGAATCCATTATCCATGCCTCCAATTTCCTCCATCCTTGACCGTTGATTAGCTTCTTCAATCTCAACCCTTCATTTCTCATTTGCTCTCCTATAAACAGTTCACTATTTGGAGACAAATGGATCCATCTTTCAATTTGCAAACTTATGTTGTTGAAATCACTTACACTCACACTCATATTTAGCATATCTTAGTGCATTTCGACTTGCATCAATTAGCTTAATTTCCATTAATGGATTCCATGGTAACTTAGATGCATACATTTAGCACATTAATTAATTAGGGTTTCACTACTTTTAGCTTAAAATTCATTTAGATTAGCTTTGCATACATCTACATCATTTACTTTAGCATAAATCATGGTTAAATAGCTTGCATTAGGTTCATTTAACTTTAAATCATGTTCTCATACACATCTTGCATTAGTTCCATTGATTCTTTTTAGTAGAATTGATTGGAACGTGCTCAACCCCCATGGGATTGGGAAAGGGTCGCCATTTCACATGAACACGACACCAATCCCCCAATATAATAAGTTTTAATGGATTAAAGTAGGGGTTCCTAAAAGATTTCATAGTTTAACTTGATTAGTTTAATGGCTTCCATTTTAATTTACATTAGATGATTTTATTGGGAATAAGGTTTATTGGCTAAATTGCACTTCTTATCATCATGGATCAAGTGTGGTTAACCTGTTCTAATTCATTGGTCACATTTTGGTGCTAGAAGGAAGGCTTGACTAACTAATCTAATGATTTTCTTGTCAAAATTCCATTTTCCTTATTTATCAGGTACAACAATGCATTTGATTATCAAATGGTGCAATTGATGATGCATCACTACACAATGATGCATCTGCAATTTCATTATGGTGATGTATAATTAAAATCAAAATGCATTTTAAATTTCATCACCACATTTAAATTTAGTGACACTATTGATTTATTTTTAACACAGAATGAATTTTGTTTTGGCAACACAATCGATCTAGCGATGCAATTGACATCCATGTTTTCTATCTAGAGAACTGCAATTGATTTTTCCTTGATAGCGACGCATCTTCTAAATACTGACGCTATTGACAAATTTTAGCAACAAAATTTTGATTTCAATGTCACTATTTATTGGTAAACCTAAATGATGTAAATAATTGACATCTATTGGGACTAAGATTTAGTGACTCAATTTCACTTCATATCCTCATGGATCAAGTGTGGTTAGCCCATTCTAATCCGACAGTCACACACACACACACTCATAGAGAGAGAGGGGAAAGAGGGAAAGAGATGTAAGGAGAGGTAAGGATATATAGATAGAGAGAGAAATAGAGAGGAAGACAGACATGGATATGGAAATAGAGAGAGATAGAGAGGAAGGGAGATAAATATGGATAGAAAGAGGGTTTTACAAAGAGAGATGGAGAGATGGAGGGATAGAAAGATAGAGATAGGAAGTTATATAAAGAGAGGTAGAGTGAGGGATATGTATATAAATAGAAAGGTAGGGAGAGGTACATATGTGGAGATATATATAGAGATCTATATGGGAAGAAAAAGAGAGAGAGATCTCTTTATATGTCTTTCTCCCACTCTATATATTTTTTACTATCTCTTAATCTCTCTCTTCCTCTCTCTCCCCTATTTCTCTCTATATTTGTCCTCTCTCTCTCTATTTCCCTCTTTGTAGATCTTTCTCCTATACTATTTTTTGCTATCCCTATTTATCTCCCCCTCTCTCTCCTCCTTTCACTTTTTATCTCTCTCTCTCTATATATATATATATATATATCTTTGTCCCATATTTCTCATTATCTCTCTATCTCCCTCTCTTTATGTGACTATATCTATGTCTCTCCTCTTCTCTTTTTTCCTCTCTCTTTCTCTATCTCTTCTTATCTCTATCTCTTTGTCTCTCCATCTTTATTCCTCTATATCTATAACTCTACTTTTGTATCTTTATCTCTTTATATCTCTTTGTCTCTCTCTCTCTCTCTCTATTTCTCTCTATATATTGTCTCTTTCTCTCTCTATCTATTTTCCTACTAATTGTGCAATGGGGACGACGACGATGAGGAGGGAGATGGGGCCGACGCGGTCATCAAGGGAATTGGGGTTTGTTGGAGCCACTGGTTGTTCTCTCATGCTGTTGTCATGTCTCTTTCGAGTGCTTGGCTCTGTTGCTCAGGTCGTAGCTATCTTTGTGGCTTCTGCCCTCGGGTGTTCATTGTTGCTTTCTTGACTGCAGACTAGGATGAGATTGTGGAGCTCGATGGTGGGCCTTGCATGGTGTTCCTTGGTGGCTCTTCTTGTTCCATGTGCTTGGTTGAGGGTGGTTTTCTAGCTCAGGCCTTGTTTCTCTCTAGTGGTGTGGCCTTACCCGGGGCTTTTGTTGCCTTATCTTGTGATGATCAAGTGTTGGTGGTTGTTGGAAGCCCTTGTCCCTACTACGCATGTGGTGATTATGGTGTTTCCTCTTTTGGGTGTGTAGCAGTGGATTCTTTGACTCCTCTTGTGGGGTTTTGTATTGCTATGCTCTTGTTTTCTGGGTCCTAGATTGTTGAGGATAGTTTTTGGTGCCTTGGCAGTTTATTTGGGACAAATCTTTTTCTATTTCTTGAAGATCTTTTGGAGTTGTATTGGAAGGTTCTGATCTAGGCTGGTGGTGAGGGGTTTGTCTTTGCTTCCCAGGCCTAGATTTTTTCCTCTTTTTGCATTAATGAGGTGGAAGAGGGAGACTTTCCCCTTTCTAGGGGTAGGGATTTGTCTTGGGTAAATGAAGCATGGATTCTGATGCTGTTTGGAGAGCCACGGTGTTTCCTAGATTCAAATCTTGCAGTTGTTGTCGCTAGGCTGGCATTTTCTGAAGCTTGTTTCCTTTCGTTTCCCTTGGTGGTGCCTCTTTTCCCTGGTTTTGGTGATGCTTCCTCTTGTTCTTTTGTTGGCTTCTTATTTCTTGTGGTAGTTGCAAGTAAATCTTGGCTGGAGGTTTCTCTTCAGTTTTGTTTGTGTAGGGGTTTGAATGTTTATTGGTTGTTCTTTCTTAGCCCCTTCTTTTTTTGGCCAAGGATCTCCACTATTTTGTTGCTAAAGTCTTCTATAGAGGTGAGGTTATTGATTGGTAGTAAATTTTTTTGCTGTCAGTTGTTTGTTTTCTCTCTTATTAATCCTATGGAGGTGGATGCTTCTTCTATAGAGGTGGAGGTGGTTTTCTGGTGCTAGGGGTGGTATTATTTCCATCTTCTTTCTTCTTCTTCTTTAGCTCATTCTATTGAGGTGGAGAAGGGTTGCATGGGAGAAGAGATGTGTCAGTTTAAGAATGCCTCTCATATGGAGATGGGGAAGGGCTGCAAGGAAGATGCATAGTGTAGATCTTGGGGGCTGTTTGATGCTCTGAGTTGTTTAGCTCGTGGATGTCTTATGGTGGGAACCTTCATTCATGGTTATGGGATCCATGCAAAACCCATGTTTTAGGTTAAGGGATAATGTCAAAACCCTTATATGTTGGGTTTAAGGTCCCTGCCAAAACCTTGTTGTAGTGGGTTGTTGGTCTTGTCAAAACCAAGGGGTTCAAGATCCATGTAAAATCTTGGGTTGTTTGTTGGCTAATGGCTAGTTGCTTCTCTATTTCGCTGCTGGACATTATTGATTCTATTCTTCGAGTAGCTTGACCATCTTAGTTTGGGTTTCGAGTCCCTTCAAAACCTGATGGTTTCGGGTCCATTCAAAACCCGTTGTTAAATGGTTTTGGGCCCATTCAAAACTTGTTTATCCTGTAATCAAAAACTCCCTGAGGACGTGCTATCCTTGGATTGTTGGTATGAAATGACTAATCAAAAGTTACCTTCTATCTTTCACTCTATAAATTTATATTTATATTTATATTCTAAGTTTGAAATCCATTTTATTATATAAATTATAACAAAAATCAAAAATAGAATTGTTTTACAATAATTAAAGTTTTAATTTAATAAGATAAATAATTCCAAATTAAATTAATTCTAATAATTTTTTATTTTTATTTGTAATTTCATAAAAAGACTTAAATAATAAAAATAAATTTCAAACTTAAATCTAAATTAAAATAAAATAAACTAAATGGAAAGTCAAAATATATCAAAATCCAAATATTAATAAACATAACAATTTTTAAAATAATAACAAATCATAAACTTATTAAGTTAATAAATAATTAAATAAAAAAGTAAAACCATTTTTTTAATTTATTATAATGAAATATTAATAAAATATCTACCTAAAAATATAATTAATATATTACAAACAATATTAACATAAACTCAATATTAACAATTAAAAAAATATTATAAAATAAATTAAATTTTAAAAACTAAAACAAATAAAATATTAAAAAATAAAAATAAACTATATTAAAATTGTTAAAAGTAAAATTCTAACTTTTATATTAAAAATTACAAGTAACACCAAATGAAAAATAAAATGAAACCTATTTAATATATATATATTTATTAAAAACTTATTATTATTTATCTAAAAATCTAAGTTGAAAAATGTTTAAGAGAAAAAAACAATTCAATTGTCTTGCATAATTATATTCAAAAGCAATTTTCCTTATATAATTATATTGAGAATATTAAAGAATATGAAATTCTATATACTAGTTAATATTACAATTGCTAATTTATGTTTTAAGAAATATGTTTATATTTAAAAGATCTTCTAGTTTAAGATTTCAATTAGGAAAAATAAGATTACCCAGTTTGTCTTAATAATTCAATTTTCTATTATAATAAAATGAGTAAGATAATAGATCAATGAAATTCCGATATGTAATAAATTAGTAATAGACATATTTAATATTTCTAATTTTCACATTAATAATGAAGATAAAAAATAAATATCTTTAAATAATATTGACAAAAACAAAATCTTACTAATTATAGCAACAAATTTATCCACTAGACCAACAAATAAATTTATCCTTTATCTACTACTGACCAACTATATTTCTTGAACAAATACCTTATAGATCTATACTAATCTTTTTAATTAAAAAATAACTCCCGATAAAAGGCAATTCTAGTTGCATAATAATAATTCTAAAGCAATGGACTATATCCTTATCCAAAAACATCTACGAGTATATATATATATATTGAAGCCAATGAGAAAAAGGGCTAAAGAAAGCATAAAGTTAGCATGTTCATCCCACTACAAATATAGTACTTCTTTATATATATATATATATATATATTGAAGCTAGTAAGAAAAAGGGCTAAAGAAAGCATAAAGTTAGCATGTTCATCCCACTACAAATATAGTACTTCTTTATATATATATATATATATTGAAGCTAGTGAGAAAAAGGGCTAAAGAAAGCATAACGTGAGCATGTTCATCCCACTATGAATATAGTACTTCTTTATTTATTACATTAAGATTGAAGTGTTTCTTGTGGATCCCATGTATTAAATCTATATAACTGAAAACAACTGCTCAACCAGAAGAGAGGGGTCCATTCCTCTAACCTTATTTTCTTCTCTAGATATCACAGAAAAGTATTTCCTAGTATTTATGATCTATTTTTCTTTTTTACAAGAATGAGAAGTTTCAATATCTACTTAATTAATGTGATTGTGGTGGATTCACTCAAAATCATTCAACTTCACGAGCAAATCAAAGATCCATTGACAAGATTCTAGATTTGACACCCAGCTATTAAATGACAAATGAGAGATAACTTTTTTATAAAATACTAATTTACAGATAAATTTTGACACTGTTTTTCTATTTTTTTCACTACTTTAAGATCTTCAGAATTTTTTTAGCATTAACTTGTTAGAGTTTTTCAAATCTTGTAATTATTTAAAATAAATTGCCTTTTCTGAATGGTTTTATTTTATTATTGTTTGATAAATCTCGTCTAAAGCAAAGATTGAATTTTTCAAAGGTTTGAAGCATATACATGAGTAAATTAAAAATAACCAAACAATGATTCACCAAGTGAATCAAAATTAACAGTGCTTCAAGGGACTCATTCTTTAAAGCCAAACAAGAGTCCAAAAGATATACAGAACATGTCTTATTGAATATGACAATAATTATACGGTAATACAAATGAAATCGAAACAGGTGGGATTATTCAGATTTATAATGCTGACAAAACGCTGAATATGATTCAGATTAGTAGAAGAAAGTACTTCATAAGATAGGGAAAAAAACAAGTTTCTCAAAATTAAATTAAATTTTTCTTGAGTTAAATTAAAAGTCCATTTCCATGGTTTGCACTGTTAGAATTATTATATTAATAATTGTAGTTATTATGTATTCATATTATAGCTAATAATTAAGTGGTTGTATAAAAAAAAGATGAAGATGCGAGGGTTTTTTTTTTTTTATAGTTGATGTACATCAAATAAAAAAGCAACAAAGGATTTTTAAAATATAAGAAAAAGGAAAAAGGATTTTTAGAATATAAGATAAAAGATAAATTTAAAAAAAGAAAAGAAATGTATATAATAAATGATAAAATTATAAAATAAAATTTTATTTAAGATATTTTTAATTAATTAAAATATTTTAAAAAATAAGATAAAATTTTTAAGATTTTATTTATGTTTTTATTATTGTTTATTTATTTTTAGTTCTTATTAGGCACCATAATTTAACTAGTTATAAGTAGCATATGTTTTTATTTGAAATTTAAATAGTAACTTCATGAAAAAATAGTGTTATAAGTAGCATATTTTTCATTTTTTTATAATTTTGAATAACATATTTTCTCTTAATTTTTGTCTCCTATGTTACCAATATAAATGATCTAACTTAGCTTATCTATTTTTATATTTTCCATTCTATTAAATTCAAATATATAAAATAATCTAATAACAAATTCAAATAAATAATATATTATATTATTAATTTAACAACATATTATAATATTATAATATATAAACTATATAATACATATGTAACATATATAGTATCTAATATATAATTTTAACATCATTATAATATTATAATATATATACAATATATATAACATATATACCATCTAAAATATAATTTAATATATTAGAACTAAAGTTATAATTGACTACCAACTCTTTTGCCCTGGTTCCCCTGCTATGGTAGTCGACATCTTTGGTGTGGTGTAACACCCCTCCTTTTTGTGCTCTGTTAATCAGGCAATGTTTTCCTATGTTATGCTTCGATCATGTTAACATGTGAATTAATGATGCTTTATGCTTTGATTATGTTAATAATGTTAGCTTTGTCAGTTAGTGATATTGTATTGGTGAAGGGGACGGGGTTGTATCACTCGCTTGCGAGTGCCCTACGATTCTGAGATTTCCTCTTCACGGTGTGTCTGATCATATTATGTATATATGCACGTTCGACATGCTCTTTGTTGCAGGTTGGCAGGTACATGACATCGACTCCACCTGGTTTCCAGGTCTGAGCGTGTCCATTGACCAACGAAAATTAATTGGGAGATAGTAGCTAGGTTTTCCGAACCAGGTCGTCACCCTAGTCATAGCATGTTGTTGGGTCGTCATTGGGGTCAGTTGTTTTATCTTGGTCAGTTCCCTTTGAGTGTTTATTTAATTTCAAGTTAAAGTTTATTTAATGACTTGCGTAGTCTAATTAATGACTAAATGTGTTTAGTTGCAAGCTAAAAGTGATTAAATAGCTTTTGGAAATTATAAATAATGAATGTTTTGTCTTTTGGAGATGTTGAAAAATTAGTGATTAGTTAATTAATTTAATTGAATTAATAAAATAATCTAATTTCGAATTAGACTTATTTTATTGATAATTTGAATTAATTGTGTGAATTAATTAAATTATCCCTATGAATTAAAAAAAGTGTAAAAGATTTAATTCTTTTGTTGAATGTAAAGTGCTAAAATATTTTGAATTCAATTGGAAATAGAAAATGGTTTAAAGTTATTAAAAATTCAAATATTTTCTTATGCAAGACTTTGGGGTAAAAAGGATATTTTCTGAATTAGTTGACTTTTTTGGAAAGATATTTGTGAAGAGTTGAATTATGAATTTGAATTGAATTTGAATTTGAAAGGGAGTTTGCATTTGCATTTGAATTTGAATTTGAATTAGAATTAGAATTGGAATGTGAATTTGGGGAGTTTGGAAGAAAAAGGTTATATTTTTATTTTAGGGTTTTCTTTCAACCCCTATCTCCATGGATTCTTGGTTTTGGGTGGAGTGGAAGGAGTGCTTGGAAAAATCTCCATGGAGGAAGCTTGCCAAGTTTGGAGAAAACATAAGGTTCTATCCTTCCTCTCTTCATCTTCTTGCTTTTTTTTTTGAATGATTGAAGGTATAGTTTTAGATTCAATAAAACTCTTGGAAAAGCTTTTCAATTTGCACAATGGTAATGGATTTGAAAATAGAAAGAAAATCCAAAAAACTCAATGATGAAACTTGTTTTGTGAAAACCCACTTCCTTGTTTGAAATAAGTTTTATTTACTTAAATTTAGGTTTGGATTATTGTTTCAATTTGAATATGAAATCAAGTTTTGGGTATGTGTATTTGTGAATACAACCATATGTTTTGATTTATGAAAATACCCTCAATCATATATTCAAATATATTTGTTTTTGGGTTAATCTAAAATTTTGGGTAGAACCCATAAAATTTTATTGATTTTCGTTCTGGTTTTTCGCCCTGGTAAAACACAGAATTAAATTTTAATTTTTTTTATTATGAAAATTATTTTGTTTTTGGTGAGGTGGGAGGTCAAACCCCACCCCACCAGCGCCGCCGCCGCCGGCGGAATCGGTCGTTGTGCACAGGGCGCACAGCTTCGCCGCCCGCAGGCCGCGGTCGCTGTGCGCAGGGCGCACAGCTCCACCGCCCAAAGGCAGCGGCTGCTGTGTGCCATGCACACAACGCCCCCCACCGCTGTGGGAGGCGGTGGATTGTGTGCCTAGCACACAGTTCCGCCGCCCACAGGAGGAAGGGGTCGCGCGGCTAGGGCGTCGGCCCTGTTTATTTTAATATAAAATTTCGTTGTTTTTTTTAAATAAAATAAAGTTTATTTTATAATATATTTTAATAATATTTAATATTGATTGCATTTGGTAATAGGTAAATTTAAGTTTTGAGTAGTTGGTTTATAATAGGCATTTAATAATGATGTTAATTGTTTTTATATAAGTTATGTGTTTGAGAAACGTTATGTAATTTTGGTTTTGACTCCTTAAGTGGTCAACATACTTAACTCTTTTTTTAGGTTTATTCATTTTGGAATATAATCGAATTCAAGTAGAGATAAGGTTAAGTTGATTTATTTAAATGCTAAGTTGAAATCAAAACTGGTATCATTTAATCTGAATGTTTATTTTTTTCAAGATGCTTTCTTATATAATATGATTGTGGAGTTGAGAGTAAAGGATGAACCTATTAATTAACCTCAACGTTTTATAAATCGAGTGTTTTATCTTTGGTATGTGATCATGAAACTTAGGGAGAATGGTTGATTTAAATTTTAACCAAATAGTTGCATTATTAACATGTTTTGATTATGAATGTGGTTACGAAATTTAGAGTAAATGATCTTTTCTTTATATATTCCAATGTCGTGATTAGAAATGAGATCAATTGACTGGATAAATGCACGTCATGAAGTCTGTGTTTGAATGGATTTAAGAAATCCGAACATTAGCTTACCTATGTGTCTGAAAGGTTTTCAATGTTAATTGTTCGCCTTCGATGTTGAGGAAGGAGAGTAAATGTTTTGTGAATCTTCCTGCTATGGGTTCTTTTATTGGTATGGGTGGTTATTCGTGTGTTTTTATGATTGTTGACTGTAAGTCATTTCTTGTTGATCATGTAAGTCTTCCAGCAGTGTTTTCTTGAGATGATGCTATGTCTCTTATGTTTTGCTTTGGCTACCTTGGATTATTGTGAGTTGAGCCAAAGTGGTTACCTGGTACTTTGAATAGGTTGTGTGACCTTGTGATTCATAGTTGAGTCAAGTTTTAGTTGTTATGTGGGTTTCATTATGTAGTCAACCTTGTGTTAGCCTTGGGTAGTGCATGTTTTGGTTTCCAGTTTTGTACATCCGTAGGGATGTGTTACTTGTTGAGGTGTTGGATTTTTGTGATAAGTGTTAGTGCATTGTCTACCCTTGGCATGTGGTTGAGTTTCGTGTTGTCGATAGGGGAGTGGCTTTCAAACGAGCGCTGGGCCCAAAGTGGTCCCAGGATAACTCGTTTGAGAGTTAGTTAATTAAGTGAAAATTAAAATAACTTACTAGGGAGAGAGTAGCTTTGAACATTAATAAGATAATTTAGCCTCGCTCATTGGCTCAAGGGCTTGTACGAGACTTGAGATGAGTCGGGAAGGCCTGGAATGGCAAGATCGTTATCTTGTCTTCTCAAAAGATAATCGATTCCGCTCTGGTGGGCATATGGCGCCGGGTTCGTGAGAGGTTACCAGGATATCCCGAGAGGGGAGCCGGGACCTAGGAAGAACACCATTGGATAACCAATGCAGCCTTTGCGATGACACTCCTCCTATGACAGCAGTCGGTATGGTGTTGTATCGTTGGTTTATTTTGTACAATGATGGTACTCGATTTTGTACTCTGGAAGCATTGTAACCATTGTGTTAAGTAATGTGGGTTTAGTTCTTGTTTCAGTTCAGTGTGCTAGCTTGTGTCTAGAGGTAGATGGTCTTGTCTAGGAAGTCCTTGTTACTATCTCCTAGCACGGAGGGAGTGGGGCCTTTGGGTTCCACGTGGTCGGGTGGCGTGCATCTTTTTCCGTTGGTTCTTCTTCATGTTTGTGTGTTCGTGATTTCCAGCTGGAGAGCTCGTGGGAATCAGTTTCTTCTCTTGCCTTGTTCTTTTAGTTCTTATTGTATTTTATTACCCCTCATTTGTTTCGAGGTGGAATTTGTAATTTGTAATCATTTGGTTGGACTTACCTCATTCGGGGAATGAGTGATGTAACCTTGTTGTTTAAATGTTAATTGGATTCTTGAGGTATTTATTATCCTTGTTGTAATTTATCTTGAATGGAATGTATGTTGTTTCATTTCCTTAAGTGCTTAATGTTTCAGTTTATGTTAATGTTATTTGATGTTGGGTTTTTAAGTAATCTTTGTCTCGTGGCCTTAGAGGTTGTTGGCAATATGTATTCACCTCGCATGTTATTTGTACTTCTAAAACAAAAAAAATTGGTAATGCTTAAGTAGTGGATCAAAAACTTCCTCTAGGTAGCCGCGTGGCGCATTACACTTCTCGTGGAGGTTTTATGTGCTTCGCGCGGTGACTTTCTATTTTTAGCAGGCCAATTCCCAAAGACTTACCTGCTTATAGTAAGTCGCTTTTACTTGTTAGTTTTCATGCTAGTTTGTTTATCGCATTTATCATTTTAGTAGTTACTAAAAATAGTAAGTCTATTTATGCTAGTTGGTCTTGGTTGTGCTTCATTCAGCAATGTCTTTCTTGTTTGGGCATTGGATTTAGCTAAGGGTTGATTATTTTAATATTTGTATTCCTCACTTGAGATGTTTTTATAAAGTTATTTTATAACTTGAGGGGTCGAAGGGTCATCAAAAAGCACCTTGACACCTAGTCCAATGACTTAAATTGTTTTTAAAGCAACAAAAGCGTTTTAGATGGCTGAATAAGTGGGATGCCCAAGGAGGGATAAGTGAAGTTAAAAATGAATTTTTAATTAAAAAGCAAAGGCAAATAGGGCGTGGCTTTTTGGAGGGAAGATGGAATTCAAACTTGGTCGCCCTAAACTCTCATTGAGTCTTTATAACATCATTTTGGAGTCTCATTTGTTTATGTCTAAGTTGGTTGCATAATAGGATGCTGTTGGATTTTCTCCAGAGGTCTATAGTTTGATGTTGAGGACGAAAACCCTCTTCATTTGGAAGCTGGTTTCAGTGGTGAGAGATCCACCCTAGTCAGTTTGGGTGTGATTCCACTTCAGGGGTCACTTGGTGCTTCACAGATTTTAGTTTCAATAAGGAATGATGAAGATTATTGAATATTTTTGAGGTGTTGCTTTTGGGGTTTGGTGTGAATGAACTTGGTTTTGTTGGGTCTGATTATGGCGTTGATTTTCAAGGAGGTTTTTGAGGGTCTGAAGCTGTTTATAGTGATTTTCTGAACATTACTTTTCGAGGGAAAATGTTGGGAGTTTAATCATAACTTCATATAGGTTAAGGTTTGCGATCTAGGCATTGGTTCTTTGGATGCTCCTTATCTTGGCACCCCAAAACGTATATTCATTGGTATTTATTGTTTAAGGATTGAATTTCTAGGCCAAATCGCCCTTCTCCAGTTGGCACCCTCTTTGGGTGTGTCTTCCAGTTGCTGGCCTGCTGAAGTATAGGCCTTCATTCGCCATCATTGGAGTCTAAATACAGTGGTCATTGGCATTGGAAATA
>VDFB02086081.1:1192881-1235273 GCA_007258455.2 Sequoia sempervirens
TGGTTACAATCGTTTTACATATACACATTCTCATGTTATCATAACTTATATTTTTTCTAATGATTACCTCTTTCCTTAATTTTTAGTAGGAACACTTTTTTCCATTACTAGTGAGAAACTAATGGTGTCATTTTATAAATATGTACATTAGCTAATTATATCAATACCTTGTTAGATTTTTCACTATAAAGAATTTTATTTGCTTAAGAGTTTAGAGCAATGACTTTATTTGTCAATTTAGTTAAGGAAAAATTAAAGAATAAAATAACAAAGAATGGTGATATCCATGATATTCACAAGGTATAGGAATTCCAAGTGCACCAATAATGAGGTAAAATTCAATTTATAGAACTAAATAAGTAGGTAAATCCACATAAATTTTCTCTCATAAAATTAAAATTAATACATTAGAAGGAAAATATCTTCTTATTCATTGAAAAGAAGATTAAACCTAAAATTATTCTACAATTATGAAGTCTCCAGTAAATTTCACATTAATGTCCTATATTAATGTCTTGACTATGAACATAAAATGCATAAATGTACATGCGTAAATTAAAATTTCAAACAATAATAAAGTCCATAATTTATGTAACATATTAAGTGTATGAAACCCATATATTAAGCACACATGAAATAAAGTCCAACAGAGTACATGATAAGTTACAAGAAATATAAAACACATAAAATCACATGTTTGTAGGTCATGTACTGTCTCTATAATCAAGAGACCTCTTCACACCATGCGGACTATGTGGATGACCTGAAACACTCTGTACATAACAGAAAAATGAAATTAGATGTAAGACAATAAAAAATGATTTAATGACAATTTCATTTATAATCGATCATAAAATTAAATTACCACCATATCTACATCTGGATGCTCTGGTACGCCTGAAGAAACCTCTAAATTCTCTAAATCAGTCTACATAAACAAGACAAAGAAATTCAAAATTAGATGTACAACTCTACAATTATTATTGTTTTATTCAATTTAATTCAGAATTTATCATATTTTAATTACATATCGTATTCTGAGGTTGTCCACTAGGCTCTTTCCTCTCCAGATCCTGCCCCAGACATGCCCAACTACGTGATGTGTCTCATGCTATAAAGAAAAAGAATATGTGAAAATATCATATTAATATGTATATATTCAATTTAAAATTTATAATTCACTTTAAATATAATAAAAAAATTAAATTACCATTTGATCTGAGACCTGCTCTACATGTCCTCCTGGTGGTGTAACTATGTCTGGGTTAGGGCTGAAAGTTGCACCAACAAAGTCCTACAAGATCAAAATTAAAGCATGTACAATTCAATTAGGTTAATATATACATATATATTCAAGTTTGCACATTTTTTGTAGAAAGTTTTATAAACAACCTGGAAATCAGTGGCCTCACAAGTAACTGCAAAATCAAATGTTTTCCCAATGCCCATTCTTATTGTGGTATCAACCTGTATACATGTACATAGACATTTAATGTTTATAATATTTACAAGTGTACACATGCATTTCAGACCTATAGTGAATTCAAACTCATAAAATTGTAACTATACTAATGTAAACTTTAAAACAAATTCTACAATATGAATGTACCACTTCATGATCTATGTCAGCCAATAGTGGAGGAGTGCTTGACAATCCCCTAGAGGAATCGAATGGATGCCATTGACTCACCTAAACCAACATGAATATTTGAAACATATATGTGATTCAATTATAAATTTAAAACTCAAGTTAAATAATTTATGATTTCATATATAATTTTAAAAATGAAATCAAAATAATTCCCATAAGGGCTGCTAAGTATGACCGGTATTCCATATATGTACTGTGGTACGATGATTGCCCCTCAGATTGAAAGTGCTCATTTGTACAATCAAAAATTGATTGTTAAAATGTATTGCAAACTTTTCTTTGATATATACAACCATAAAAATTATTATAAAATGAGTTTGTACATCTAGATGGATATTTATACCTATGTCGTAGTGTCCTCAGGGTGATGTTCTGCTATGAGGAACTCTACAAATGAACTGATGCTACCAGATGAACCACTGTATCTTCCTCATTCAATTCAATCCAGGTGTAGCCCCGGGATCAGGTCCATAACACACTTGATGACAACTAGTACATATATGGGGATGGTCTCGACACTCCCCGGAGCAAGACTGAACCTCCATAAAAACTCCTCCATCATCATCATCATCTCTATGCTCCCCACTCGCTATCGCAGAAGCGTGCTGATCAAGGTCTCCTGCGAGTGTACTAAGGGAACCTAATGTTGATACCAGAGCTTGATGATGTACAGGTGAAGGAATGGGAGGACCAGGAGCAACAACAAGGGGTTGTGCATGTACGGGGCATCGGGGATCAACCCTTGCCCCTAATCTCTATTGTGGCATGCCGCCACCAACACCCTAAAATGATCTAAAATCAAAATAATTGGGCTTTTGCCCCAAAACAAACTCTACATACAGTTTTCTCAAAAAATACAATGGGCACTCCCAATTAGCATGTGGGGGACTATCAAAACCATATACCATCGATCCCAAAAAAGTGCACTCATCTGCGGATGTATGCACCACCTCATGGATATTCTAGATTTGTTGGGTGGAATGGGTTGTCGGGTAACGGGGTCAAGAAAGTAGGGGGCTAGATGGGCTTTTGTTATTTTAAGGTCTAATATTTGTTTATAAGAGAGACCATCAGAATAAAATTGTCTCATTTTTTCTCTCTCTCGTCGATGCCTATCAAGATCAGAATCGATCATCCTAATGGAATCAACAACATTTTGCATTACAGATGCAAAACATCTCACATGTGGAGCAATCAATTCTTGACTCTGCATAGCATTGATTTGTGTCTATAAGGATGCGACTTGATAATTTATTCATGGTCTCAAGCGAGCCTCATCAGATGCCATAGGTGCTGGAGGTGGCATATGAGGGGGAGGGGGAGGGGGAGGGGGAGGTGGAGGTGGAGGTGGAGGGGGGAGGGAGGTGGATCTAGCTATGGCTTAGGTGGTGGATTGATGATATCATCAATGTTAAAATCATCCATGATATATGCTTGATATAATGTGCACCTGCATTTAAAATCATACAAAATAGGACCCATGTGCATACAAAAATTAAGATCATATATTTAATTGAAATAGGATGAGCAACATATATATTAAGCTCTCATATATTTAATTGAAATGCACATATATATACATTGATTGTTCACCTCAAGAGCATGTCCATACAAAATTAAAAATTAAATGTATGTACATGTACATTTAAAATAAAAAATATGATGCATAATTTGCATGCGTACAAATCATTAAACTAAACTATACATACATACATATACAAATCTCAAAATTTAAGAACTATTATGCAAATTTTTAATACATGCACATACATACTAAACAATAAACTTGAAACATTCACAAAATCTCATTTTATGTCTTTAACACACACACAATTTTTCAGCAGGAGAAATCATGATCTAATAGATAGTCATTAAATATATACTATTATATACTATTCATTATAAGTTCATAAATTCCACCAACTTCACAAATCCATGTCACTAAAAATATCCATATAGAACCAAAATCATAAATTCATGTCACTAAAAATATCCATTTGGAACCAATAAATTTATAAATTCATCACACAAAATATCCATCGCTTCACCAAATTTATAAATTCATAACTATTTAAGATCATTGTTTTAATTTATAAACTATTATGGCTCTCTACTGCATAGATATTCATTTCTTTGTGTTTTCCTTTTCAAAATTAGGAGTTCTCCTCTCCTCTAGCCATTGTCGATGCTCATCTATGATCCCATCCATAGCCCTGACAACATCAACAAGGGTTTGCATCCTAGATGCAAACATCCTCACAGGAGGTGCGACACATTCTTCATTTTGAATAATGTTGATTTGATCTTGGATGGTTCTAGCAAAAGCATTGATTTGTGCTTGCAAACGAACATGCTCATTGATTTCAGGTGGTGGAGGTGGGGGGTTACGAGGTGGAGTGGGCGGAGGTGGAGGTGAAGGTGTTGGAGATGGATGGCGTGGAGGTGGATTGCGAATATTATTGAATGGATCCATGAGATCTTCAAGATATGAGTGAACCTGCATTAGATTTGTAATTTCAAGATGTAAGATACATGTTTAGGAAATACCAAGTTAAACCATTCAATATAAATGGCCTTAAATAATTGAATACAAATGATAAAATTATATGTAAGCCCCATTTATATGTCTAAGGCACATGTTATTTGAATGAAAATACAATTAACTAAATTGATATTGTATAATCTTGCAGGATCTTATTATTGTTAAATTTGGTTGGGCCTTGGCAACTTTGATCACCAAATTTTAAGAACTTCTTTGATCCCCTTAAGAAATGTCATATATTGTCAACCCTCTTTAAGAAAATTCTACTTACGATTTAGGGTGACAGGATGGCGTAAGGGGATTTACGTCTAGTGAGGTCCTAGGAGAAAATGGCATGGCTCAAATGAATAAAATTTGGTGAAGTTGTCGAAGGCAACCAAAGTTCATTAAGAGCCTTTAAAGAAAAAATGATGGCTTTAGGGTTTAGGGTTTAGACTTTAGAGTTTAGGGTTTAAGGTAATAGGATAGCTTAAGGGGATCTACATGCTGCAAGATCCTAGGAAACAATTACATGGCATAAGGTAATGAAATTTGGTGGAGTTGCCTAAGACAACCAAATTTCATTAAGCGCCTAAGAAAAAATGATGGCTTTAGGGTTTACGGTTTAGACTTTAGAGTTTATTATTTAATTAGCTAAAATCCCCAAATCCTAACTTTTAATCAACCATTAAGGGGATAATCATGTCACATCCATAGCTTAAAATTAAAATAATTCCAAATCACCAATCCAAACTCAAACTAATGTAACTTACTTCCACTTCATCAAATCTAAAATGAAATTAATAATCTATCCTAGCCATCAAATCAATTAGACTAATCATAGCCATTCATTTCCAACTTAGACCTTCAATCCAAATTCAAATTAGCATTCAATTATTCCCATCTACCTAATCAAGTCAACACAAGCCCTCCATCAACCCAACCACCTACATTTAATTCTCTCTTCCCTCTCAAATTCAAATTCAAAAATTCTCTCATGATTCTAGTCCTCGATTCCAAAAAAACCTAGTCCTCCATTCCTTTCCCCTCAACTCTATAAAATAATGACATCCCCAAATGTTTCCATATGATAAAATTTGTATGTATATGTTATCACATTAGAGAACCAAAGAGCAACTTCAACACATACATTTAGAGCCATAAAAGAATGTTATGGAACATATTATGCTTCTCTAATCTTTCATTATTTTATTTACCTTTCATTAGAAGTAGAGTATTGAGTTTGCACTTGCATTCTTGGTCTAGAATTTCTCTTCTACACTAAGTACAAAAATATAATATTGGATAGCTTAGTATATATTTCTCTTCTAATATATATTCCCTAGTTCTCCTTATCCATATTTGAGTATCTTAGCATATGTGTAACATGACATGTTAATAATATATCTCATATAAATGTAGGGATGTGTCGCTAATGTCATCTTCAAACATATTTAACCAATAGGAGATACTATAAGGTATCTAATATAACTATACAACCTATACAGGTATGACATATGGTGACCTTTGGCTTTTTTTGATATGTCAAGGGTAGTTTTGCAAATATTAGTTTCTAGTGCTTTTGTGAGTTTTCACCACTTGTAAGTTTATTAAGCTACACTTTTGGGTTTTCAACCTAATAGGGATAAACCTAGTAGATTTTTTAGCTTTCCAGCCTAATGGAGATAAATCAAACCACACTTTTTGGTTTTTAGTTGCACCTATCAAGTTATTTGTTAGCTATTAAATTTACAAACATTCTAGGATTATAAGTCTACTATAAAATTTGATGTAAAATAGATTACACATTGAGCCCTATAATTTAATTACAACAATGAATAAATATAGCAACATTTAGTAGACATAATGAAAATCAAGCCATGATAGTAATATAGAGATAATATACAATGTTTAATATAGATAAGTTAAAGAATCATTTTACAAATATATATCTATATATTCACATCATTTTTGTTTTTTCTTTAGATTTCAAATATATCCACCAATCCTCCTTATCTTACATTAACATAAACTCAAAAAACATAGTGGACATGTACACACATATAAAACTACATTAAAATAGTGTTAGATCTTACAATTTTTCAAGGCTTAAATTTCATCCTCTTAGACGATCACTCTTACTAAATCATTGGCATAAATTAGATGCACACAATGGCACATTAAAGGTTTATTCCTCATGTTGGATTCCCTATTTTATATAACTATATCTTTATTATCTAATTTAAATATATCTAAGCACAAATTTCTTTTATGTAACACATTGATAATTTCAACTCATTATAAAAACCAAATACAAATTTAAAGGGGGTACACTATATTTATAAATAAGAATTTAAATACCATCCCTATCTCCATGGTGTGTCACTTGTTCACTAAAAAGCCCTTACATAAATCATCTACTTAGGTCAATCTTATCTAGATTTTTCTTAAATATTAATATTCATAAAATATGGCACAAAGCATATTGATGCATTTCTATCCTTCCACATAAATCTATATAGTATCAAAATATAGGTAATTTTATGGTTAAATTGAATCTCTCTTAATTGCCAAATAATCCATTATGATTGAGGATGGGTGGATTATTATCTAGGATATATATGTATCTGGAAGTGTTTCCAATTGGAATTGCTATAATTATACTTTTATGGCATTCTAGATATTCAAAATAGTTTTCATAAATCTACCAAATAGACCCATTCTTGACATTGAACCTACATAATTTTAGGTATGTCCAATGAAAGATTAGGGTCTAGGGTTCATAAATTTCAAATGCTTTAGTGTTATGGGTTTAGATTTTACAGTTTAGGGTCTAGGGTTTAGCAAACTTAGGGTTTTAACAATTTTTTTTGTTCCAATTCAATTTAGGGTTTCAGTTTTAAACAATTAGGGTTTTTAATGAATTTTTTTCGTTTCAATTCAAACTAGGGTTTTCAAATTCAATTTTTTTCGTTTGATTTGAATTTAGGGTTTCAAAAAGCTCGATGTGGATTTGTAAATGCGATGTTTTATTTCATTTCGATCTCTAGGGTTTTGAAATGCAATTTTTTTTGTTTTGTTTCAATTAGGGTTTTCAAAATCAATTTTTTTGGGGTTTAATCGAACAATTTAAGATTTAAAAGTTAAAATTTGTTTCTAAAACACAATTCAAGGTTTTTTTTCTCAATTTTATAAAAAAATGTTTAAATTTCATTGCAAGTTTTCATCTAATTTGACAACTATTGAATTCTAATATAACAATTAAAAAAATAATTAAAACGTGACATAAATTGAAAAAAAACATGCTAAATTAACGTATTTCTTTTAAAATTTCAATTCAAACCAAAAAAATGCGAAGAAGTGGGGTACCTGTACTTGGTGTTGAGGTCGTTGTCGCCAAGCCACTCGTCCCGGGTCCTGTTCGCAGAAGTGAAAACTGCTGTTTTAAAAAAAAAATAACAGTATAAAACGGGATCCCGATTTATATAACTCGGGATCCCGTTATTTATAAATCGGGATCCCGTATTTTACAAATCGCGATCCCATTTTTTAAAAATCGAGATCCCGTTCTGTCTCCATTGGTTCGGAGTCCAACGGAAAACGGGATCCCGATTTTTAAAAAGCGGGATCCCATTTGGTCTCAGGCTCGGGATCCCGAACCGTAACGGGATCCCGTTTTTTAAAAATCGGGATCCCGTTTATTAAATCGGGATCCCGTTTGTTCGATGCCGATTTCATTTTTTTGGCTAAGGCAAAAAACTTCCACGTTTCGTGGACTCAACTTCGTGCACTAACCCTCTAATAGGTTTACATTCTCATTTCACCTTCTATATTATGTCTTGTTATGTATTTCCTCGATATCATGTTTCCTTAGTTGTGGGAGTCTCCCTTATGTTACTTGTCTTATTTTACCCAAGTGGTAATGTTATACTCACATGTTTATCTTATGCTTGACACTATTCTAGTGTTTACATTGTATGTTGATTGTGGTTGTTTATATTTTTACTTTGTTCTTTTCTTATGATTATATTACATATTCACTTATGTTTACTATGATTGCATCTTATAATCTAATTCTTATATGTGTGTATGATTATCATATTTACATCTTAAGATCACATATTTATGAGGATTAAACTTTATTTGAGCTTAACATTATGTCATTTTACATTTATATGCTTACACATGTTTCTTGTGTAGTATTCATGGATTTTAGGAATTTTTATTTTTTCTCATCCAAGACAAAATTGTGGGGTACCTTGCTTCCTCAAGAGTTCATATATGTTTTCATTATCACATTACTATGTTGTTTTTGATAGATGGGAAAAATAGGTTTTGAATGGACCCGAAACCATCAGGACTTATGGGGGTCCCAGACCCACACCAAGATGAACAAGCTGCTCAAAAGATAAACTCAAAAACAACCAACAGCAAACCAGGGACACAGAAGGACAACAACCAGCCAAAATCCAGCAGGTTGCCAAGAAGAGCATCAAGAAATCACAAGAATCTTGACTTCGTTGGTTTTGACAGGCCCAACAACCCACTACACTCCATTGTTATAGACAAGACCATCGACCCATAACACAAGGTTTTGACAGGGAACTTAAACCCAAACCTATGGATTTTGAGGGGATCCACAACCCAAACCATCCAGGTTTTGACAGGGACCTTAAACCCAATACAACTTTTCACAGTACAAATCAGGATCAAAGCTCCACCAGCAGAAGTAGCAGAGTCCAGCAAAACACCCCTTCCATCTTTATAGGAAAGGTAAACACAGAAGCACAAAGCTCCAACAGTATCCTTCAAGAGTCGTTTATTCTTTCCACCTCTATAGAAAAGAAAACCCAGCTTCTCGTAGCTACAACTGTCAATAATCATGGGGTTGAAAGTCTCAAAGATCTGCTTCCAAATCAATATCTCCACCTCCATAGAAGATAAAGAAAAGAGCGCAGCATGTAGGTTCCCATCAAAACCCAAACCACCATAAAACAAGGCTTCAATAGCCCCCCAACAACTTTTCCAAGCACCACAAGCCACATCCCACTTCGCCTCAATAGGAGAACAGTCACTTCCAGCCACATCCATCTCCCCCTCAATAGAAGATAGGACCACCTCCATAGGAAAGACCAGAATAACCCAAGGATGCACCGAAAGAGGCTTGAAAAGCAAGGCCATGTAACCAAGAAGGCGAGGGACAAATAAACCCCCACCGCAACAAAACCTAGAGGTCAGAAGAAATAAACATAGAAACACAGACCCCATCCTAAAAAGGAAAGCACCCCAAAGAGGCCCCAAAGGACTCCATGGTAGAAGCACCTCTCCCAATAAAACAAACAGCGCTTCAGGGAACAAGGAGAGACAAGAAACAAAGAAACCAACGTTTTCCTACCAAAGGGACAGAGCTAAAGCAAAAGCAGACAAAGCAACCCTCAAATAAAAAAACAAAGAGCTCTCCCAGTCAGGGTTGAAATAGCCACTAGATATCCCAACAGAAAAAACACAAGCAACAAAACCCCCAAGCAATAAAAGGAAACCAAATGAGAACAGGGGCCAAGAAGGGGCTGAGAAACTACCAAAAATCTGTGAAACAGACTGAGAACAAACAATGGCAACAGAAACCCTAAAATACACAGTTATGAAGCTCACCCAATTAGGGCAATGCCATCTGCCACACAGTCCCACAGATAAACAGGAAGCCTCCAAACACCCAAGCAAAAAAAGAGAACCATAAGAAGGCAGGGGCCCAAGATAAGAAAAGAAGCTGACCCAACCTGAAACCACCTTCACAAACAAAGGAGGAAGGTCCACCCACCAAAGGGGAGAAAGAAGCCACCCCTCGGAAGAAGGAACACGACCCACCACAAGAATATAGATGCCAGGCACAAATTTGGCCTCAAGCAAAGACCAGACCCCCCATGGATGCACAACCAACCCCAGGAAGAAAGAAGGGCATCCGCAAATAGCCAAATCCTCCCTCCAACCTCCAGCAAACCCTGATACCAGTCCACCACAACCAGGGCAGACCCCAAAACCGTGAGTCCACCCGCTGCCATCATCTTCTTCATTCGATTCTTCATCTCCCGCCTATGCAAAAATTGAAATGCCTCCCTCGCGTCCTGTCCTGCCCGAGCGCTATATTGTCCCACTCTCAAAACTAATTCATCACATTACTATGTTGTTACATCTTTATCACACAATGATATTTTTAAATTCTTACATGTTTATGTACCTTTAAAAGATCATAACTTTTCTTGTATTCTTGCATCCCTTGTATGCAAACTATTCATTTGATAAGTATGGTTGTAAAGAACAGCACATGATCTTTTCCATTTCAAATATAATCACATTTCTTTTTTAGCACCAAATAGTAATCCTATTTCCATTCCAAGCGGAGTCATGTTTTCTTTTTACTTTTACCTTTTTGTTCATAAATAATTTTAGTAGTTGTGCTTATGCCTTTTCTTAAATGTTTGACAAATGCTACTCACTAGAATTTATTCTTTTATTTCTAGAGGTTTTGAGATGGCATGTTCATTGTGAGAAAGTGTGCATAATCATCATCCTTATTTGTACCATTTATATGAATATGTTTAAATATTTACCTTCATATAGGCTAAATGTTTTACTTTGACATGTATATTCATAACAGTTCATGTGAAATTTAAAGTGGGGGCACAATATAATGGTGAAAATGCATACCTTACACTTTTCACTTCGTTTTTGACCCATTTGGATCCATTTGTCTCTACTCCAATGACTAGTATATAAAACAAGTTGTTTTGCATGAATATTGAAAAATAACTAATCCTAACTTGATTCCATCTTCACACATCATTAGGGCCTACCTTGATATTTATTTTATCTATTCATTATCTTAAGACAAAGTTGTAAGTGAGAATATTATCCCTTTCCAGCTAACTATTATGAACTTATAAAAGTGCAAAATATTTCAAATTGTATATTAGATTGTTGTATGAAAGAACAAAATTTAACTTATGTCAAAAGATTAAGATAATATCCATAATCTCTCATTACTATTTGTATGATCACTGAAGGGATGTCATAGAATAAAAGCATTGCATCATTAGCATACATCAACATCTTAACATCATTGCATGATTACTTTCTATCTTCAATCACTTTCACTAAACCATTGAATTTGTATAAAAGTTTTGATCAAATTAGAATAAGCAATGTTAATTGATGCCACTTATTTGTAGAAGTTCTATTTAATGATTGCTTTATTTCCGTTCTTGGGTTTTATTCTTCCTTCTTAGTGAAATTGAATATGTTTAAAATTCTCACAGTGAAAGATAAAGATGTGCGTTGATCAGACTGGCTGATGGGACACTTCTCCATTTTCTTACCAAATATTAATACTGTGAGCAACATGATGAATTATCTGGTAAGATATCTGATGCTTAGTTTGCAGCCTATCAGATAAGTGAAATATCAAGAGAGTAAAAACTTCAAACAATATGTTTAAATTTCATAATGAAACAACCAAGTAGTATATTAAGTAGGGAAAAGTTTATTACAGAGCTAGGAAGCCCAGTCAACTGCTGACCATTTATCACTACTATATATTATGAATGATGAATGGTTAAATTTTTTATGCAATAGAATAAGAAAATCTTTATGCTGAATTTTTGGTATAATTTTTTTTCCAGCTAAAACACTACATATCATATATTTTAGTTTTTTTTTTACTTTGCATTCTATATAAATTACTTATGTTATCCATATTTATTGAAACCTTTTTCTATAAAGATATATAAGGCAAGCCATATTTTTATATTTCAAAATTACACAACCATAGCTGAATACTTAAGAGAGAGTCACTCTTTGGCTCATTATTACAAAAGAGACACACATATTCTTTTGTTTTTCTACATAACTGGGAGGCGGCTACTATTGGGGAGCCAGACTGTGCCTGGAATCTGAGCCAGCATTGAGAAAGTCTCAAAGCTTTACTGTTGGACCCAGTCCACAGGCATGAGACACACATATTCTTATCAGTATGAGATAAACACATGCACTTAGTGAGCAAGTAGAGCTCTGCCATTTAGAAAGAGGGGGATCTTGATGGTTTAGCAGTATAAAGTAGGATTGGAGATAAGGTATGCCTCCACTATCTTGAACAAACCAGTGCTGTTGGCCTTGACCTCCTCAAGTTTGGCTTCATCCTGGGGAACACCAGGGAGGGTGTCATAGTTGCAGGTAGAGGTTACAATGGATCCACCCCCTGCTTTAGGGGTGAATTTAATCTTGAAGCTTGCTGAGGCCACTTTTGTCCCCAACCCCCCTCCTTCCACATGACTGAAACCATAAGCCAGGTTGGCCTCATCAACTAAGTCCACTTTCTCTTTCACAAAGCTAAAATCCTTGTTGGCTGCAATAGCAATTTCATATAATATTATTAGTAACAATATCTCTGTGTTACTATCTAATCCTCTTTCGATTCATAGCTCTATTCAAGAACGTTTATGTAATCAAAATCTTACCTTCAGTGAAGTTGACTTGTCGAATGGTGCCAACTCCTCCATTTCCTTGAAGAACTGTGATGCCTGATATGAGCCCTGGGGCTTGCTTTGGCAATACATTGTGGGAGTCCTTCACAGTTGCATTCCACAGCCTTTTTGCCTCCACTGGAGACTCTATTTCAATACAGAAGCTTCCTGCCACCATCTTCTCTTATCTCAAGATTTCTACAACTACTCTCCTTAGAAATGCTTCCCTTGTTTGGGGTGAATTGGTGTGTGGTGTATGAGGGAATGCATGGTATTTATAGGGTGAATAACAAGAACTATTCATCTTCTACTTCCCTTTCGTATGAACGATGATTTTTTTGAGTCATAGGAAACTGTAAACGTTAAATGCGGCCTCTCTGAATCGTTTATTTAATGTTGACTGACTTTAGATTGAAGTACTTCGACTTTCTTGGTAAGGCTCATTGAAAGAAGACACAGAAAACAAAAGATCTATTCATGCTGTCTTATTCCATCGATCGGATGCTTATCCTCTACTGGGAAAGTCACGAGAAAGGTCACATGTTTTGAATGTTTGGTAATGGTCACAGGCAATCCACTTAGATTATTTATCTCTTGTCAAACTGTTTTAGAAGCTTCCTGGACCCACTCTCATTGAAATCCATCAATATTATGATGTATATGGATAATAAAATGGATATAAATGTATCAAGATATTTTTCTTAAAGTGTACGTAGGCAGGCAAATGAATATTTGTATTGACTTGACTAGTTGTTTTTGGGATTAGGGTTTGGATTGCATCATCTATTTGGTATGATAGAGATTTTAGATTTTTAAATTGTCAGTTGTGGAATGTAAATTTGAGAATGGGGTTAAAGATTGTACCAGTGATTTTATTAAAGCTGAGTGGATAGTTGGAACTTGGAAAAAATAAAATTAAACAAAGTTATATAAGGGGTTGAATAATAGATTAATTTTTGGGTTGGTGAAGATTGTTTTTAAATATTATTTATTACAACAGTTAAAAGTCTATTTGATCAATAAAATATGACAAAATTTAGTACATTTTAGTGAGGTGTAAAATTATTATTGATGTTTGACAATGATGTTTAATAAGAATAGTTGGAGAGTGCCAAAATAGTCAAATTATATATCCAAGAAATTAACTCAAGATAACTTGAAAAAATGTTAGGATGGGTACTTGTTTTTCTACACTTGATTTGATGCTTGGATTTTTACATCATAAACATTATATGAGAAGGTAAATTTGACTAAATAATTTTATTATTACAAAACTAGAAATGTAAATTCTAGAATGAAGTATTGCCCCACAATAAATTGTCATAATTTAGACACATTCTTTAAAAAAAGAACATTAATCAATCAAAATATATTCTCATAAATCATTAGGATTTTAAACAATTTACATATTATTTATGAATTTCTCTTACATTAATTTTTTAAAATTTTTGTTTTATAATTGTCTATAAGTAATTTAAAATTTAAATAATAATATAAATTAAAAAAATTAAAATATTATCTATAGACCATGTCTAACCTTTAATATATTGATAATATATATGATTAAAGGTTATTACTAGCACTTGCACTTTTGCAAGTGTAATAGATAAGTTGATATCAATAAAACTTGTGGAAATTTAGGTAGTGAGATATTATATTAGAGTGTGCATCTTACACATCAACCAATTTGAATTCTTTTAGTGAACAACTTCAATAAAATAGTTGAAATTTTTTCAACTGTATAATAGAAAAAAAAAAAAAAGCAATAATAAAAGACAAATTTTGAAGCATAAACATTCATATAAAAAATCTATAAACTAATAATAATATTTATTAATGTGCATCTCATGTAATATTATTGAAAACACTTTTAATATGAAACATTATTATTCATGTATTGGTTGGTGTTCCAATTGAAAACCTATTATCTTCTTTTACTACCTTATTGTGCTTTATATTATTCATCTCATCAAATATTTACTTTATAGATTAATTTGATTATTAAATGTATATTATTAAAAAATGATAAAAATTTATAAATAATTAATTATTTTCATTTTAAATAATATAAAATGCATTCATAAAGTAAACTAGAATTTTAAGTAAAGACATCTATATCATTAATATAAGTCATAATATATCTTCAAATGATTTATAAATATATAAATCAAAATATTTCAAAATTTAAAATTAAACTATTAATGTGATTGTTATTATTATATATATTCTATGTGATGTTATTGTAGAATTCTATTTTTTAATTTAAAGTTAATTTTGTATTTGACTAATTTATTCTATTGTATATTTGTAATCATGAAAATTACATATTTATGTTCTTTTCTTTTATGTTTTAAATTTATAATAATTAAACTTAAAACATATTTAACTACAAAAGTAGCTTATATTTGTGCTTTAATCATGAAAATTACATATTTGACTAATTTTGTGTTTGCTTGCTATCTATCATTTCATTTGGAACCATAAATCTAGTTCACTAGGGGTTTAACTAAGGAGACTATGAATATCATAATCCAACAACTTTTTCAAAGGTGTTTTTTAGCATCATCTATTCTTACTAAGGAGAACATGAATCTCATAATCTAAAAAAAAATTCAAAGGTATTTTTGAACATCATCTATCCTTACAAATAGATATAAGAGATTTTGACAAATGAATTACATCAATACATCTCCTTTTAGTTTAGATCTATGCATAATAGTTTAGTTCTACACCAAATATTAGATCAATGCAAGTAATAAATTTGTAAAATTAAAAATAAAAAATTTACACATATACTAAATCATTTTCAAATCATTTTCAAAGCATTGATAATTGACAAACTATTTAAAGACATATCACAAATTTACTTTGAGAAATTACAGAATCAAAACAAATCTAATGCTTTGTGATCATTATTATGAAACTTGAGTATATATTAAGCTTTACAAATAGGAAAATAAAAGACACCCACCAATTACAGAACTTCCTCAAATCTGGAGTTTATTTGTTGTTGGGAGCTCGGAATTTTGGCATCATGCCGGATTGCCAGTTCTATCTAATGGTTTATTTTATTTCCGTTCTTGGGTTTTACTCTTCCTTGTTAGTGAAATTGAAATGTTTAAAATTCTTACAGTGCAAGATAAAGATGTGTGTTGATCAGACTAGCTGGTGGGACACTTTTCCATATTCTAACCAAATGTTTAGCATTAATACTGTGAGCAGCATGATGAATTAACTGGTAAGATAGAATTCACAAATATCTGATGCTTAGTTTGCAGCCTATTAGGTAAGTGGAATATCATGAAAGGAGAATTTCAACAATATCTTTAAACTTCAAAATGAAACAATCATATCTTAAATTTCAGAATGAAACATCCAAGTAGTATATATAAGTAGGGAAAAGTTTATTACAGAGCTAGGCAGCCAAGTCAACTGCTGACCATTTAGTTTAAGGCTATTTTACATTAGCTTATAACAGACACACATACATATATTGAGCTAGATTTGAGTGGTGGTGCAGGCACTGGTATAGATGAGGGTCCTAGCATCTTTAGGAGTACAAAGTGGGATTGGCGATGAGATATGCCTCGACCAGCTTAAGAAATTTAGTGTTGTGGCTCTTAATCTCTTCAATTTTTGCTTCATCTTGGAGAATACCAGGGAGGGTGTCATAGTTGCATGTATATGTCGCAATGGACCCACCCCCTGCTTTGGGGCTGAATTTGACCTGGTAGCTTATTGAAGCCAGTTTTGTCCCCACTACTCCTCCTTCCACATGACTGAAACCATAAATCAAGTTGTCCTCATCAACCTTATCCACACGTTGTTTTAGATAGCTGAATTCCTGGTTGGCTTCATCAACAATTCCATATCAGATTAGCAACATACCTGTCAGTGCCACTCTTAATTGTTTGAAAATATATAAAGAACTGACTCGGTTGAAAGTAATGGGCTGTGCTTAAACATCAATGTATGCTAGAATCTTGATTGGCAACATTATTAGACTGTTACCTATAACTTCAGTGATTATAAAACATATGGTGACTGCATACAGTCCAGGATAATAACACACTATATATAAGTAGATCTATTTTTATTTTCTTAGACTGGTTCACACTTGACACACTTTCTGCACGTAAGACGTTCAAGTGGACAAACTTAAATAAAATATTTTAAATTTTGACTTGTTTAAGTGGCTCATCTAACTTTTTTGATAAGACCCACCTATTAATGTGATTTCAAACTAACCACTTAAACAAATCAAAAACAAATCTAAAATTATTCAAACTAGATGATCAAAAGCATACCTGGCGTGAAATCAAACTGAACAATGGTGCCTACACCTCCATCGCCTTGGAGAACCGTGGCACCTGCAATGATCTCAGGCGCTTGCTTTGGCAGGATGGTGTGGAAGTCGTTCACAGCTGCTTTCCACAGTCTCTTTGCCTCGACAGAAGACTCAATTTCCACACTAAAGCTTCCCGCCACCATCTTATTTTTATATTTCCACCACAACTCTTCTATTCTTCTCTCGGTGGTGTGGTGTGAGAGGACAGATGATATTTATAGTTACCAAGAGCTTCTAAATATGAACAGAAATGCAGATACAGTCCTTGGTCGATTGTTTATTGAGAAAATTCACAATTTTCTTGCTGAGCTGAATTCAATTGATTTCGAAGCTTCCGAACCCCACTTTGTGGAATTTCATGTTATGATGCAAGTTTTTAATTTTTAAACTTGTCTTTTATGGCTGCAAGTCGTCGTTCTAGGTGTTGTTTATTACTTATTAGCGTGACCAGAGAGTCGTGGTGTCATTATAATGAAGAAAATTGTGTATTTTTTATTGTTAAAATTGTATGTCTAGGTATGTTATTTTTTTAATGTTTTGATATTCTTTTCAAGATAAGAACGTGAAAAAGATGTTTTTAAAAGATCTTAAATTTATATAAATAAATAGAGTAGTCTATAATTAGATTTAATTTATAGTAATTCATGAAGTAGTTGATAAGGTGAAATTCTGAATTTTAAAAGTTTAGAGGTTACATCTATGTTGTAGAAGTAACCTAGGTCAAGTCTACACCTACAAATTTGACCTAGGGTGATGAATAATAGGTTTGCATATCAAGAATACAAATATAGTTATTATTGTTATAGGGATGGGGATATGAAATATAATGAGCCAAATTTACATAAGGATATGTCACTTCTAACTAATTATTAAATTTACAACATTCTAAGATTAGTGTTAAATGAATGGGGATGTAAAATATTATGGTTCAAATTTACATAAGAACATTGCACTTATAGATGAATTAAAACATTTACAAATTTGAAATAAATGAATATTCAATTGAACATCTAAGGGGCATTCCTTAGATAGATTGAAATGAGGGGTGGGTCAAGTAGTCATTTTTTATTGATAAAAGTCATCTCTAATGCAATTTTATCCCAAATCTGCAAATTAATCAAATCTTGTTCAAAACATGTCCCCGAGGAGAATGGACATGCACATTTTTGGGGCATCAATAGAAGGTTCGATTTATAAGTGATATATTCTTATGCAAATTTGGCCCAATATATTTCATATCTCCATTGCCCTTAACACTAATCTCCATATTTGTATTCTTGATCCCTAGACCTATTATTCATCACCCTAAATTTGTAGGTGTAGACTTGACCTGGGTCAATTCTATTATATCATAGGTTGGATTCATCTATAGAGAGTCCTTGTAGGAATATTTTATCTACAACCTTTAGTTGTGGTGATATTTAATGAAGTCACAAATATTCTGATACAATGGATAGTGATTTAAATATGATATTGATGTAGTATTTTTTGAATACATTATGTATATGTTGGTTCACATGTGTTGATGTTGTAGTAGCAACTACAAGGAATTTGAAGAAGAAATCACAATCCCATAAGTCTTTAATTTTGTTGGAGTAGGAATGGTGATGTAGGAGCACATGCAACAACAGTAGAGTTCATGTGACATGATATGAGGGAAGAATAATATCCTATAAGATGTCACTAGATATTGAACAAGCAATCTAGAGTACTGTTATGTTGGCATGACCTACCATAAGCAAGGAGTTACTAGTAGTGGCTATACCAAAAACATGCATTCATATCAAGGATATAAAGGTTGTAACTACTAATTCTTAGTGTGTATTAGTAATAGAGTATATAAGATGTTTATCCATATGGAGGTGTCATTTTTATGTTATTTACTTTTGTTGGAATATGGTGTCTCAATTTGCTGGCTTGTATCTTTGTTAAGACTTGGCGGAGTTACCTTGTATTAAGTCCTCTTTGTTGGTCGATCGCTGGAGTTGTTAACTTTGGAACCGTATCACAGAGTTTGAAAGTTTTGAAATTTCCCGATTGACAGATTCTCTTCGACGTCATCAGATTAAGACATGTGGCAGTCACCTAGGATATCGCGATTAGCCAAAGCATCATCGCGGGTAGCCCTTAAGATCTGACGATGATTGATCAATGGTTAAACAAACTCATCTCCATTGGCGTCATCAGATAAGACACGTGGTAGTTGCCTGTGATATCACAATAAACCTAAGTACCATCATGGGATAGCGAGGAACAGCTGAGATTAAACAAGCCGACAAATGTGGGAACCACTTGGAGGTTCGGGAGTCTCGTTGAGAACATTTTAGATTCTAGCTTGATTCTTCGGAAATGCTCAAGGAGTGGACATGTGTCATTGGCAGATGGTGTCAACGAAGAGACTCTTGGTTGATGGGTTTGTGGTTGGTATGAACTCTTGTCGAGAGTGCAAGTCTTGCCAATAGGCTAGTTAATTTGATAGCGATAGTCTTGTGATTGGGTATTTTGGCATCGGGGAGACATGGCCTAGTGTCTCAACAACATACCATTCCGATTGAACTTCTTTGACCGAACGTCTGTCCTACGTGGTGTGATTTTGAGCCAATGAGAGAAGTGGGATGTAAACCATTGCAAGTTGAACAGTTGTGACCATTCTTGTGTGAAGATCAACAAACCATGAACAGGATGAGATATACGTAATGGATGATAGTTGTAGGGTTTAGTTGATGGATTTTTTGTTCAATACTGATCACAGCTTGATCTAAGTGAATTCATTGTATATTGTCTGAGAGCATTGTGAGATTAATGTTCTATACAAGATTGGTCAGTGAATGTTGTTGTTATTTTGACATCAGAAAGTGAAGTTCGATCTCTATATATAATTTTTATTTTTGTAATACAAAGAGACTTTTCTTGGTGTGGTGGGTTTTTTTTCTCCTGTAAGGGTTTTCCCACGTAAATTTGGTGTTCAATTGTATATGAATTATTTCTCTTTTCTACTATTCTTTTCATGTGTCTTACTAAATTGTAATTGTAAAATTTAAAGACATATCTACATTCTTCCCTAAGTTTTTGATGTTAGGAGAGTTTGTTCTGCACCTAATCTTTCCTTACAAATGGTATCAAAGCCTGGACAGTTGTGTTATCCTTGTGGGTACGTTGGGTTTTTTGTGACAATTATTTTCAGTGGGAATCTTGTAGAAGTTTGGTAATTCAAATTACAGATTAAGATGGCAAGCATGTCAGGAAATATTCAAATAGAGAAATTCAATGTTAGCAATTTTGAGTTGTGGAAAATTAAAGTGGAAGATCTGTTAGTTGACTGATCTTTGGCTTGTTGTGTCCGAAACGAAACCTATAGGCATGAAGCAAGAGGATTGGGACCTTGCAGATCGAAAATCAAAGGGGCTAATAAGGCTTTGTTTAGCAGACTCTATTCTTCTAAATGTTCATGAAGAAAATACTGCATCTTCTTTGTGGAAAAGACTGGGAGCTATTTATCAGGGCAAGTCCTTGGTAAATAAGTTGTTCTTGAGGAAGAAGTTGTACTCTTTGAAAATGTAGGAAAGAGTGTCTGTTGTTGATCATTTGAATGCTTTCAACATGTTGATTGCTTAGTTAGCATATGTGGGTGTGAAGATTGATGAAGAAGATCGTTGTATGTTGTTGTTGTGTTCTTTTCTGGATTCTTGGGATCACTTGGTGATGGCTATTGGGAGTAGGACATCCACTTTTAAGATGGAATATGTTGTTGCTTCTTTGTTATTAGAAGAAATGAGAAGAAAATCTTTAGAGATGGCAAAGGAGGCTCTTGCTGTTCGAGGGAGATTGAAAGAAAAAGGCAAGAAGAAGGACAAGAAGTCTAAATCCAAATCAGGCGGGAGATCAAAGTCTCCTGGAAAGAAGTCCAAGGTGAAGTGCTGGAATTGTGGGAAACCTGGTCATGTCTGAAATGATTGTAAAGAGGAGAAAAATAAGAAGAAGAAGAATTCTAATAATGATTCTTCTCAGAGTGATGCAAATGCCTTCATTACAGCCTTGGCTACATAGGCATCAGATGATGTCTAGCTGATTGATTCTAGAGCATCTTTCCACATGAGATCTCATAAAAACTTGTTCACTAAGTATGAAAAATATGATGGTGGAAAGGTGTTTTTGGCAAGCGATTCATCTCTAGAAATAGTTGGTTGTGGAAGAGTCAGAATCCAGTTCCCTGATGGAAGAGTGAAGGGAATCAATGATGTAATGTATATACCAGGTCTGGCTCAAAATTTTCATTCTGTTAGTAAGTTGAACAATGTTAAAGTGCAAGTCACGTTCTCTAGAAATGGCTGCAAGATGACTAGAGGCTCAATGGTGATAGTGAGGGGTGCTCATATTGGTACCTTGTATAAGCTAGATGCACATGTTGTGCAATGCAATATTGTCTCTGTAAAGTAACAGAAAGCTACTCATGGAGAAAAGAAGGGAAATGTTCCTGATAGTGAAAACTCTATGGAAGTTAAATTTCCAATAGAAAAGACTATGCTT
This sequence comes from Sequoia sempervirens, assembly GCA_007258455.2. Classification (NCBI taxonomy): domain Eukaryota; kingdom Viridiplantae; phylum Streptophyta; class Pinopsida; order Cupressales; family Cupressaceae; genus Sequoia; species Sequoia sempervirens. The sequence continues at coordinate 1,214,445 of VDFB02086081.1, forward strand.
TGGCACCATAGGCTTGGCCACATTAGTGAAAAAGGTTTTAAAACTTTGAAAAATAAAAACCTGGTTGAAGGGCTTGATGATTGTAACCTTGAATTTGAGTTTTCTGAACATTGTATATATGGTAAACAACACCATGTTTCATTTTACTCCAGTCCTCACAAATTTTTTGGTTTACTTGATTATATTCATTCAGATGTTTTCGGTCTAGTAAATGTTCCTTCTTTGTCTAGAAATCAAGATATTATGTATCGTTCATTGATGATTATTCAAGAGAATTTGTATATTTTTTGAAAAGTAAATCAAAAGTGTTCAAATCATTTTAAGGAATATAAAAACCTTGTAGAAAATCAGACTAGAAGAAAAATAAAATGTTTAAGGACTGACAATGGCAGTGAGTTTTGTTTTGATGAGTTTGAAAGGTATTGTAAAGATCATGGAGTTAAAAGACATAAAACTATACCTTACACTTCACAACAAAATGGAGTTGTAGAAAGGTTCAACAGGACAGTGATAGAAAGAGTACGAAGTATGCTGAGCAGTGTTGGCTTGGAGGAGAAGTTCTTGGCTAAGGCAGTGGCTAGAACATGTTACTTGATAAATTGTTCTCCTAATTCTGCTCTTGTTGAGAAGACACCTTTGGAAGCATGGTCTAGAAGGAAGCCCTCTCTGAGACACATTTGTGTCTTTGGTTGTGAGGCATATGCATATGTGCCAAATGAAAAAAGATCTAAATTGGAGAACAAGAATATTAAATGTATTTTTATTGGCTATAGTGCTGGCATAAAAGGGAAACGTGGAAACTCCTAAGACCTCCTTTATTAATAGGTTTGATTTAGAATAACTTCTTAAGATTTATTCGTGGGGATGCCATCACTCCTAATACGATATCATGATTTAAAATTTATTCGGTGGCATTTGAAGTGAGTGGCATAGAATTCATCCTACGCCTTCTTTTCATTCATTCTTTGCTTTTTCAAACAGTGAAGACCATTGACAATAGGAATACTAATACTGTGATCGACTGTACTAGCCACCGTTCGTATTGCCTTGATTAATAGGAATGAGACTCACCCTGGCTATATTTATTACCTAGTTTAGTTGGACATCAACTCAGTTGATGATATTCCTAGATAAGGTTATCCCCTCGGCGACGCTACGGATGTCAACCACACTCAATATTGGCGTGTCAGGTAAGTTTCCTAATACTCTACTACACGGATTCCAATCTGTTGAATTTATTGCATCGTCCACCATATTAAGCACAACCCCGCTCAGAAGTTTTGTTAGGGGAGGGTAGGGCGCAACCCATAACTATTTAATGCTCGTGTGGTAAATTTTGGGGGAAACGTTTATTATTATTTTATTTTCAGCCAGCTCGCACAAGCATTGATTCGGCACTATTCGTGGTGTCAAGATGAGATTGCCATTCTCACGATAAGGAAATTCAGTTGAGCAATTTATTTAATATTCTACAGAGTTTCCCTTCATGCAACCTTTGTCTAAAAGCCCAATTTCTCCTTCCTGCAACGCTACTAAATTCCCAACACCAATGTTGTCTGAATTTTACCTTTTTGGCGACTTAGTATTATGATAGAAGTAATAAAGGTAGTAAAGGAGTAATAAATGAAGGATATAATCAAGAAAAATGGTGACGGTTGATGTTATTTTACACATGCAAGTTGTCACCTCACTCAGAATTCAAATCGACTCAATTGAAACTTTTTTGACGTTGGCCAACATGGACTGACACATGGACATGGTATTCACACTCCCCCCAACCTAAATTTGAGCATGTGTCCTCACATACGAGATCATAATGATGAATTTGACAGGGGCAAGGAATAATCACATGCTATGGAAAACGTCTATATTAATGTACAATAATTAAATGGATGTATGAGAAGACAATTAAGATGTAACAAATTAATGTGCACATACTTTAATTTATGGAATATTTGTTGCAAAGAATATGGAGGAAGTACCAGTTACCTTTTAAGAAGTTAGTTGAGCAATTAATGAATGTGGAGATGGAATGAAGTGAAGTTATGGCAGTGTGATGGAAGAGAGAGAAAGGTGGAAATGGATGGGCAGATGGGTGAATGAATGAAGAAATGGACTCCTACAAAAGTGGAAGTTTTTATTATCACAAGTTGCGTACCTTAGTTAGCTAGAAGGGGGGACACTAGGTTTGCTTCCTTCGGCTGCAGGAACTTTGAGTGTTGCATGTTGAGTGAATTGTTGCAAGAATTCCTCCTTGGAAGTTGGCTTGTGATACAACCTGAGGCGATGACCATTGACAAGCAGTTTAAATCTGACATGGTCAATGGTAGTGAGTTGAACAACACCATTGGAGAAGACTTCAACAACCTCATATGGTCCTAGCCACCTTGTCAGCAATTTTCCTACATTATCTTGATACCTTGAGTCATAGAGCAGTGCCCAGTCACTTGGCTGGAATTTCTTGTCTTTTATGAATGTGCCATGCCACTTTATTCTCTGATTTTTCACTACCACTTTGTGATACAAGGTTGTCTTCCTCATCTCATCCAAGTTATTCAGCTACATAATTTTGTCCTTTTGTGCCTCAGAGATATACATCCCTAAGTCTAGTGCAGTCTTAAGAGTCTTATGCTCAAATTCAATGGGCATCATAACTGTCTTTCCATACAGTAACTCAAAAAGAATGAATCATGTGGTTGTTTTCTAAGTGGTCTAATAGGCCCAAACAACTTTTGGCAGCCTATTTGTCTAATCCTTTCTATGGATATCCACTATTTTGGTCATAATGGCTTCAATTTCCCTATTAGTCACCTCAACTTGGCCATTGGCCTGAGGGTGATAAGGAGTAGACTTCATATGCCTTATGTTTTACTCATTGACCAATGTTGTAACTATTACCCAATTTTCACCTATGGGATCAATCAGGGGAAATTATGTTTTAAATTCGGCACGTGGATTAAATGTGGCTCCCACCAGGGTTGAGCCCAGCATGCAGGTCTTTGGATTTCATTGGGAAGGTTTTCATCTGATGCTATTTCACAAAGAGGTCTATTGGAAGCCTTGCCTCAATCAGATTCGGCACAAAACTCCCCAGAGATCAAGTCGTTGAGACCCTCCAGTTGTCTTGTCGACTAGTTGTTGTGCTATATTCATTCGAAATCCTCAGGTCGCTGAGAATTTTTGGTCGCCACGAGTTTCTATCTCTTCTCGACTAGCAAAAGTCACGCCGAAAGTTGTTCGCAGGGCTGACATCGGGGAGAAGGGTTCACATTCGCTGAGAGGTCTCAGCAAAAAGAAATGTCATTGCCAAGAAAGGAAGGGCCTCGCTGTGACGTCCTAGTGATTGTGTAGTCTCCCCGAAATGAAATCAGCTCACCAAAGGTTTTTCCTTCGGCATAATGTCCCACCGCAAGTGAAAGTCTTGTCGAAGGGGATTGCCTTCGGCATAATGTCTCACCAAAACATGGGAGTCTCATCGAAAAAAAAAGGTGATCGGAGCTTGGGAAAAGCGGGATGTGTTTAGCATAATGTCTCACCGATAGCGAAGGTCTCACCAAGAGGAATTGATATCAATGAAAGGTCTTCTCGATTGGTGGGGAGTCTTGCCAAGACGAAAGGTATAGTCTCAAGGAGAAAGAGAAAGGTGTTTGCCGTGAAGTCTTGCCGAAATAAAGCGAGCTCAAGGTGAAAGAAAGAATTCGGCATGAAGTCCCGACGACCAAGTGGAGTCTCACTTAAGGGTTTGTGCCTTTGGTATAATGTTTGAGCTCGGCAGGATGTCTTGCCGACTAAGCAGGGTCTCACCAAAACAGGAGGAGCTCGGTGAAAGGTCTTGCCGACAGCCGGTGGTCTCACCGAAATGAAAGGTCCTAGTGTAATGTTTGGAGCTCGGTGAAAGGTCTTGTTGACTAAATGATGTCTCAACAAGAATAATCTCTCGCTGAGAAGTCTTGCCGAAATAGAGTGAGCTCAGGGAGAATGGAGGAGTTCGCTATGAAGTCTCGCTGACTTGGTGGTGTCTTGCCGATAGTGATGGATCTGTTATAGGCTTCGGTGAGACCTCTGGCCCACAACGTTAGTCTAGGTGACAATTTTTGACATCGGCATGACTTCTGCATCTTGATATGAACTCTTGCCAATGGTTGTGAGCCATGCTGATAACTGTCGAGGTGCATAATCGCATCGGGGAAACACGTCTAGTGTCTCACCGATGTGCAATTCTGATGAAGAGCTTTTGACTGTCTAGAATCTTGTGTGGCATCTGTTTGACCAATCCAAGGAAGCTACAGGCGAGTCATGGCAATTTAACCGGTGAGAGGAAGATCAACAGAATGAAAGCAGCGTGGATTTGCTTTAAGCTCAGGAGCATTCAAAGCAGCTTGGCAAGGAGGTTCGAGAGTGAATAGCGAGGATACACATTGAATGCAGATGTAACTTGATCCAAAAGATCTAAGGGTAGATCTTTCTGGAGGCTGATATTTTTGTAAGCCCTAAGGGGCCAACACACCTTTTGTATATATGGCATTTTTGCCTCTTTGTAGAACAATTCTTCGGATGCTTTTCGAAATTCTATGACTTTTGTAGTCCTTTCTCAGATTAGCAAACTTCTGTAACTCATTTTGGAGCATGATATATGAAATTTACCTTGGTTACCATTGATGGTTCAATTTGCCTTCTGGTTCTTGCAAAATATCGTGCATTTTCAGGTGATTGATCAAGCTACTTCGTGAAATATTTCTTTTCCTTATAGCTTTGTCTCATGTTAGCATGCCTTTCTTTGCAAAAGTAGTATTATGTAGGTTACAAACTATGTTTCCTTAATTTCACCTGAGCTTTTAATTTGTGAAAATCTATTTTTCCTTCTTGAAAGTGTGTGCATGTCAAACTTGTTTGTGAAATACTTATGCATAATCTACAGAAGCTTGTTGTCCAGTACCATGTCCATCATCAGTATTCAAGTGTAACTTGAGTGTCTCATTGTTCTTGTCATTTAGGTGTATCACCATAGGATTTAATTTTAATTTTTATGCATTCCTTCTCCCTTTTCCTTTACAAAATCAGTAGATTAGGTTATACCATAGGAAGTTGGCCTTCTCCGGAGGTTGACCTCTGTTTATAAGAAACCCACATCTTTAGAGGTCTTCCCATGTTACACTGAGATGTTGAACATCAAGTTCAACAAGGGTGCAACTTCAAATTGATAACAGTAACAAGGGTTGAGGTGAATTGAGCCCTTGATCAGTCACTATCTCTCTAGGAACCCCATACCAGTTTAAAATTTCCTCATAAAGAAATTCTACAACCTTATTATCTCTTGCATGCTTTATGGCCTTAACTTCTACCCACTTGGTTACATAATTAGTGCATACCAAGATAAAAAAATTTACCATTTGATGGAGGATCAATGGATCCTACAAAATCCAATCCAAACTTATCAAAAGGAGTGATTACTACTTGGGGGGTAAAGGGGCATCTCATAAGTTTTGGTTAGTCAGCTCATCCTCTGGCATCTATCACATTTCCTTATATATTTCTTTGCATCCTTGTGGAGTGTGGGTCAGTAATATCCTATTTTCAAAATCTTCATTGATGTCCTCTTGGTTGCAAAATGCCCTCCACAGGGTTCGTTGTGACATGCATGCAAAATATCATATGTCTCATCTTCCCTCACACATCTCTTCATAACATGGTTTGGTCTAGTGTAAAACAAGCATCCTACAATCCATGAGAAAGGAAAATATTTTTCAATGATCACCCTTCTCTCTTTTGGAGAGAAATGAGGAGGAACTCTCCCTGTGACCAAATAATTAACTATGTCACATACCAAGGTGTATGCACAATGATGGAAAATAAGTGTTCATCAAGAAAAGAGTCATCGATAACTTGATTGTCCTCTGATGTAGTCAGCCTTGAAAGAAAGTTTGCAACAACATTGGCCTTTTTTGGTTTATCCACAATGGTTATGTCAAACTCCTGCATCAACAATAACCATCTTGCTATCCTACCTGAAATCAAGGGTTTATTCATGATGTACCTAATGGTTGCATGATCTGTGTGAAAAAAGATCTGATAGTCTATTATGTAGTGCCTAAATGTGTTAAAGGCATAAATTACTACCAACATTTTCTTTTTTGTCACTGTATAGTTGAATTCAACTCCTTGCAAGTTTTTGGTGACAAAATAGATAACATTTTCAATAGATCCTTTCGTCCACCTCAAGACTACTCTTATAGCATAGTCTGATGCATCTATATGAATGTGGAAAGGGAGCTCCCAATTGGGACCTTTGAGTACAGGAGAATTAGTTAAAGTTGTTTTGAAATCAAAGAATGCATTGTCATGGTTCTTTGTCCAGTGGAATTCAACATCTTTAGTTAGGATATTGTAAAATGGTGCTGCCATTTTGCTGAAGTCTTTGATGAAATTCCTATAGTAACCTGGATGTCCCAAAAAACTCTTAACATCTTTTTGTTTTGCAAGTATAGGCAGGTTGGTGATCACCTCAATCTTGGCAGGGTCTACTTGAATTCCTTTATGAGAGATGTAGTGGCCAAGGACTACACCTTCCTACATCATCATGAAGCACTTTTCACTGTTTAAAGATAAATTGTGATCTTCACATCATTGTAAAACTCTCCTGATATTTTCCAATGCTTCATTGAAATCAACACCATAGGTAGTGAAATCATCCATATAAATTTCCATACAATCATGAGAGATATCTAAAAATATGCTAATGACTGCCCTCTAAAAGGTTGCAGGTGCATTACACAAGCCAAATAGAAGTACTGAGTAGGCATAGGCCCCCCATGGATAGGTAAAGGTGGTATTCTCCTGGTCTTCAAGTGCAATTTGGATTTGATTATAGCCACTAAATCCATCTAGAGAAAAAAAAAAAGTATTGTTTTCCTACAAGTGAATCCAAAACTTGGTCTATGAAAGGAAGGGGAAAAATGGTTCCTTTTGGTGGCAACATTGAGTTCTCTATAATCAACAAAAACTCGCCACTTCCCTCCATTTTTAGGAACAATCACCAATAGAGACACGCATTGCCTATCTGAAATTGGGTAGATAAATCCTACATCTAGCAATTTCTGCAATTCCCTTTTTATAATTTCCCTCAATGCAAGGTTAATTCTTCTTTGCGGTTGCCTCATTGTTGTACAATTATCTCTGATGTATATCCTATGAGTGCAAAGCTTATGATCTAATCCTCTCATATCATGATAGTCTCACACAAATGCATGTTGGTGGGTCCCTAGTAAGTTTGTTAATGACAATTGTTGTTCTTCACTCAATTTGTTGTTAATATTTAGATATTTTCCTTCTAACACTTGCACTTGTGTAGCTAACTCTATCATAGTTGCTTCATTAATGTTTGGTATCTTGAGTTCATGTGGCAACAATGTATGAGACATACTTGTTACTGCAAGAAATGCGAGTAGAAGTGTCTTTACTGGATCAACAGAACTAGATGCATGATAGGATGAGTCTCCCTACACCTCACAATGGTTCTAAATTATGTTAGACAATACTTCATCTTCTCCCTGAAGCTACATGAAGGAACTTTTGCCTAACATCATAAATTGTGTCACAAAATTAACTTCCTCGGCTTCTTCACCAACATGTGGCCATATGGGGTTATCCATATCATAGGATGGTTGAGCAGGAGGGTAGAGAACAAGATTTTTGGTGTTCTCTACATCAGAAATGGTCATTTCTCATATTTTGCATCCAATATAGGCATCTATTGTTGCTAACCATGGCCTTCCTAGAATAATGGGGTACCCGCCTAATGTAGTTTTAGGGGAATGAATCATGAAATTTGTTGGATACTCCCAAGAGTCTAGAGTTATCACAAGATTTTTTACTATACCGTCAGGTTTAATAGTGGAACTATCATCAAACTTTAGGACAATAGGCGTAGGTCTCATGCTTGCAACATTTAGCTGTTGCAGAATGTCCCTGGTCATTACATTTATTGTTGCTCCCAGATCAATCAGAGCATTCTTTATTTGGATCTCATTTATAACAACTTCTACCACAAGACTACCTCGCTCATTATATTTAGGAACAATCATTTTCCCAAGCATGATGTCAACCAACTGTCCCACCACATGAATCATAGTGGGGTTTTTCTTCTTCCTGGCTGGCTTCTTACTACATGCTTCTTTAATTGTTTTGTCATATATGGGAACACCTTTTATGGCCTGGAATAAAGGTATCTTAACACATATATGCTTCAATTGGTCTAGAATGTCAAAGGTTGTTTCCTCCTTCTCTTCTTTTTGTTTCACAATTTCCAACCTTTGAGGAAATGGTGGTTCTTGATTAGTCCATTTGACTGAAATTGGTTTAGGATTTTTGGGTACATTGAGTTGAATGGGGACATTTAGATGCTCATCTTCTTCCACGGGAAGCTCAGTAATGATGGGTGTAGAAGGGGTTGGAAAAGTAGTTCTTGAACGCAAGTGGATGTCACTTACACTTACAACTTATGCAGGGAATTGATTTGGATCAGCAAATTAAACCGATTGTTGTTGTGGTTTGTTATTTGGGTGAGGTGTGGGTTGATTTCGTAGCTGAGTGGGTTTAGGTGTATTTGAACTTGAACTAGCAGGAGGAGGCATAATAGCAGGCTATTGGGGCTGAGAAAGTGGTTGCATGTAACTAGTTGTCTAATTTGGCCATTGTTGTCCTCCCCTCCATTGAGAGTTTGTTGCCAATTTCCTAGAGGTGGCTACCAATTTTCTTAAATCTGCTGCCAATTCCCCTGAGGTTGTTGCCACTGGGGTGGACAGTTTTGGTGATTGGGCCAAGTATTTATAGGGTTATTCCAAGGTTGTTGTGGATATTCTCCATAATTAGATGGATATGGGGGTTTCCATTGGTTACCAGATGTATAAGAATTAAAATAAGGCCTAACAAAGGATAATGGATCTGGTGTCATACCTTGTCTTGAAGCCTATGGCCTTCTTTGTGCAATGTAGTAGACCTGGTCATCGTCTCCCTCGATTGGCTTGAACTCGGGTAGAATCTGTTTACTATTAATGTTAGCTACCATTTTGCATCTACCAACATTGTCTTTGCCTCCTCTTTTTTCTTCTTTGCTTGAAGTGTATCTAGCCGAGTAGCCAAATTGTTTATGATGTCTTGGTTGAAGTCTACCAGCAAGTGAGTAATCTCCATCCTTGAAACTCTATTGGTAGATGACTTACCCATAGAAGATTGGTAAGCTCTCCCTTTCTTTGAAGCTGCCCTAGCTTAGTTCTGACATATCTTCTTGATATCCTCCCAAGGGACTTGGGTGATATCTCCTCCTCCCATCAAATCCAAGGCATCAGTACAACTGTCATTAATTCCTGTTAGGAAAATAAACTTTCGTGATTCTTCATTGTGTATGGTGTGGAGATTTTTGTAAGCAGAATAGAAACCTTGCAGTGTAGTCCTCTAGGCTCTCATCTTCCTTTTACTACATTCTAAAAATGTTATCTCCCCTTAGGTTACTACCCCTACAATATTCCTTGTACTTCTCAAGGAACTTTGTCTTCATGTCATCCCAAGTCTCCATAGTAAATATGTCTAAGCTCATAAACCATCTCAATGCAGCCTCTTTCAAGGTGGTAGGAAACAACTTAAGCCTATGAGCATCAGTGGTATAGACATAGCTTATGTAGAGGATATCAAACTCAAACAAGAAGGTATCAGGGTCCTCGGTGACAAGTCCATATAACTTAGGAAGTACTAAAGCAAGGATATTTTTGATGTTGTCAACTTCATTCTAATGAGCAATGGGGAATGGAAAAGCTAGTTGGTTGAGCCTATTTCTATTTGCATCACCCATGCTTGCCTGATCAAGTTCCAAAGCAAAGGGATTTTCAATCTAATTTTGGTCTTCAGAGGAAATTTTAGAACTAGTCAAATCAGAAAATGCATCAACAAAAGGGTGTATCTCCCCTTCTTCTTCTTCTCTTGGCAGATTCAGAAGCTCTTCTAGCTAAAATGGATCATGATTATTAGGAAGGAATATCCTGAGAGCATCTCTTCTCCTTCCTCTATGCATCAGGTATCAACTCAATATCAGTCAGCTCACACAAAGAATTGGTGAAAAATAATGGGGTCATTACTTTCCTAAATGAGGGGTATACTAAGAACAACTTTCAGAAATACTAAACTAGGAAAGAAACTATCTATGACTCCCAAAGAATTCCCTAGTTTGACACCTTCCCCAACAACAATGCCAAAAATGTTGGTCTCCTACAATGATTTAACAACTAACCCCTTACAGCTATGATTCAGATATTGGAAATCTAATCTGAATATCTATCTTAATCATCTTGAAGGTGCATTTAACTTGTCAACCTAGAGACGTAAACTTGAAATGGGTCAGCACAATATATGCACTAGGAATCCATAGTAGCCATATTCATTCTACAGTTAAAAAAGACATAATGCTGAAAATAAATTGCTTGGAAAGAAATAACATAAGTGTCGAGCATCAACCAATAACTATACTAAGTTGAAATGCATGATAGAAATGAAAGTTTGAGAACACAGATAGGAAACTACTTTGTATGTTTTGGCTGCAAGAACAGTCACATAATGGAATTCTAGTGGCTACAGGAACATGAAGTTGTCATATTCTTAACTAATTGTTGAATAGAAAGTACTAACTAAACTAAAGGATGGAATGTTCACCAAGTGGGCCCCCTTGGATGAGTATCCCTTAAAACAAATGTAAACTCAAATGCACGAATTTGTAACTTCATTTTATTCATTGGAAAACATGAATACAATCAAGCAACCTAACTAGATTACTAAAAAACTAAGAATGTGAATACAACATCAAATTAATCAACCTTCTGAGAAGGAGCATTCAAGTCTTATTTATAGGAGGAAAAACTACTAACTACCTTGCAAGGCAATCAACTCCAACAGATTAGGAGGATGCCACTTTAGGGAAAGCATAAAAAATGGAGAGGAGGTTATGCATGTGTGGAATCTAGTCAAGTCGTTTTTCCTTAACACAGATCTAGCATAACAATAGCTCCTATATTTGCTCAACAAACTATTAAGACCATTTACAAGGCGATTAGAATTCTTCAACTTGAACTAGGAATCTCCCTCTATTGAGAATCTTCCCTCCATTGACCTTTGAATGATCACCTTGTTGACCTTTATGGCAAATGACTAGTTGGCAGAATCTTCCTCAATTTTGTAGGCTCTAATTATATCTGCATAACAATGTTAGTACGCACAACAATTGCACATATGTAACTATCTTAAAGTAACATTCATTGTTCCACATGTAAAATTAACATAGATATTTCATATAGCATGTCAGTGTCATTGAAAGGTTACAGAAATAAGCTTATGCCCAATGTCTATGATTTTGAGAAAATATCATAAAAAAGGTCAACATCCAAGTATCAAGGTCCATGACAATTGCAGCAAATGGATAATAAACTCTATCAAAATTGAGCCATAAATTGGACTCATCAGTTGTCAAAGTTGTCATCTTGCTTAGGAGATCATAAAAAAAACATCTACAGGTTGCGAATCAAGGATTCAGACCCAAAAATTAGGTGGAGCAGACAAAGCAAACACTAAAAAGCATATTCAGACTTTGAATTTCTAGAAAAGCCTAACTGGACTGATACGCCACTTCTGGCGTATGAGTCCCAATACAATGAAATTTGCAATTTTCAAAAGTTCCTAACATATCTCTGACTGATCTTTGCTCTAGACTAGAAACCCTAGTTTGAGACTTATACACCCAAACTAGCGTATGAGTCCCAGTGTGCCTTAAAAGCAACATTTTCAGCATTTTAGAGCCCATTATAGTCCTCTACAAATTTCCAGGTGCATACTTCTGATTTTACAATTTTTTGTTTTGATTTACATGCATTTCTAGGTCATTCATTCGAGTCTTGCATACCATTAAGTTTCATAATTAGGTTTTGCATTTCATTAGTCTTTCCAAGCCCTAGCTTGGTGGTGAACCCTCTTGTAGTCATAAATCAAACCCTAGGACACCTCTATTGTAGATCTATCTCTTTCATTCCTATCATTAGATTGAGATCTCTAGGGTTTCCTTGAATGATATTAGGAAAAAAGGGTTGTTTTATGTCCTAAACCACATAGAGGCAACCATTTTTCACCTAGTCAATGTACATTTCATTCACATAATAAACTAGTCAGTTTTGTGCAAATTCATTTACTTTGTGCTTGGTCAATCAGTCTTTGTGTTCACTGGTCTTTATATGGTATCAAAGCCATCATAGATAGTTTTAGGTCAAAGGTGAATGCTTTAAACAATGATAGGGTGACATTGTAAAGATTTCCTCTATTTTGAACTTTGTTTTGACAACTGAAATTCTAGGTTTGACATTCAAAATTCTTGTTCAAGAAGTCGACTCTGATCAATTCCTTTGCTCTAGGTGACTTTCTTCATTATAGGTGAGATTATAGGGGTTTTTTTGTTCATTGCAAGCAACGAAATCTCTATATGGTTGCATGGAAACCCTTTGTGTCCTCTTGAAAACCCATCTGGTGTGCCATTATTCGCATTGTTTTACTATTTGGGAGGCCATTGCAAGCCAAATTTCAATTGTCGAGTGGTTGTTTGTGATTGGAGGGTCGATTTTATGTTCAAGAAGCCACAATTTTCTATTAAAGAGGGGTAGTTTTTTGTTGAAGAGGTCTTGATTTGAAAACCCCAATCAGGATTCTCTTAGGTGTGATATCATTTTATGCCCTACATTTGAAAAACCCCAGCTACAATTCTCTTTTTTGATGGTGTAATCATTCATTAGAGGTTGTGATTCAATCTGCAACTATGATTTGGTGTTTATGGTCATAATTTGGAGTCGATTTGAAGTCTTGAAGGCATTCAAATGTTCATTCTCTGCTTTGAAATCTTGATTGAATCATGTTGCATTTGGAATCCTTAATCAAAGCATTTGAATCTTCATTCAAATGTTGGAATATTAGGTCGATGTGGCCCACACCCTCGACAGACATCAAATAGAAGCAAAGGAGAGGCACACTATCCCTTGTGTCAACTACTGAGGCAATCATGTCCCTTGGCCATATGGGGTTTTTGGCCCCTGGTTCTTTCCAGCCCATGACTTGGCTTAAATATTTCTATTTTCCTCTCTAACTTTTCAAAATATTTGGTTTTCCAACTTTGTATATGCACATTTTTTATTGGTATAAATTTACAATAAAGTGAAAAATTAAAGTGCTCTAACTTATAAATGGTAGCTCGAAATTGAGATCCATTTTTCTAAAGTGCTTATTTTTTCAAACTCTATTCAATGATGGTGATTTCGCACTAAGATATAAAGTGTCATTTTTCACTTTCATTCTTGTATGCAAATATATGCACTAAAATAAGTGTCAAACAAAGGGGGAAATCAAAAATATTAAAAAGGGGGGAGGGGAGCGGGGGGAGGGAGGGTGTTAAAGAGTTGTGATTAAAAATACACTCCAAATTTCTTTATCTCAAGTTTCGAAAAGTTGTAAATCAAAAACTAAATGTGGAGCCTAATCAACAGATTAATCATCTCACACCCTTTAACTATCATGAATGGAAGTTGCAAATACAACTTTCACTGAAAAACACAGGCTTGTTTAGTGTTACTATGGGTATTGAAAAGGAGCCAAATGTAATTAAGGATAAGGAAAAGTGGTTCAACAATTGTGACCAGGCTTTTGGTTTTATGCATATGTCTCTCTAGAACTTTTATTTTATGTGGAGGCATTAAAAACCCCACAAGAAGTATGGCTAGTTGTTGAGAAATTATTTGGGAAAGTTCATGATATCAAAGGCCATGAATTAGAAAATGAGTTAGCCAGCTTAAGTCCAAATGATTATAGAACATTACAAGAGTACGTCACCAATTTTAAATCACTTAGCCAACAACTAAAAGAATGTCAAATAGAGAAGAAATATGATCAACTCATCTCATCAATTCTATCCAAATTGGCCCCTTCTTATTTGATTTTTGTATCAACCTTCTATTCTACAAAGAGGGCTTTAGGTTCAAATTATTCAATACCAAAAATTGATGACTTTATTGATGATCTGATTAGAGAGAAAGATAAAATTATTCAGATGGGCACCATAGTCTCCTATAAGTCACATGCATTAGTAGCTAAAAATGGAAAATCTGAGGCATTGACAAACAAAGGTGAAGAAAGAAAGGTTAAAAAAATACAAGGAGCAACAAAATCACAAAAAGAGGATAATACTAAAAACAATGTCAAATGTTCCTTTTGTAAGAAATTAGGACACACAACACTTGACTGTATGAGGAAAAAGATAAACAATCTAACTCAAATTATTGAGGAAATTAAGATTATAAATTCTAAATCGTCATCATCTTTAGACACTAAAGGAAAAAGAGAAAACAAAAGGACATGTTCTTATAGTCTCTACAAATCACAAAACTAGTGAATGGCTTCTTGATTTTGCAGCTTGTCATCATATGGCCTATTCACCATGTACTCAACTCTTTACGTCTAGCAAACATATCAAAGATAATAACAGTAGACAACACGTCTTTACGAGTATGTGGGCAAGGTAAAGTTGATCTTGGTAATGGGTGCATCACTAAATTCCTTTATGTTCCAGCATTAAGGAAGAATAATCTGTCAATCTACCAAATAATAAATAGTGATATAGAGAAGATAGTTGAATTTCGTCCAAAGATTTGGGGATTTGCTAAGCAAGGCAATAGTAGCAGTTGGTGAAGCAGATAGTTCTACTCAACTTTACACTTTTATAGATTTTGCACCTAATGATCATGCTTCAGAAATGCCCACACCTACATCCAATTTTCACAATAACTCTCCTAAGTAATTGCAAACTATTGTATTTCTTCTCTTATTTTTATAGTTTCTTTTATTTCTCTTTTTTTGGAGGATAGTTTTTTCCCATTGGGTTTTCTATCTTTCATTGTCTTTATGAGAGATTGCATTGTATATGGGCACCTTATCAAGCTAGTAGCTAGGACCCATTGCTTTTGTGCCCATCTAAGTTATGCTTAAGGGGGGATGTTACTGTATTTATTAGTTTACACATATGCTTTTAAGCCTACTTAGGTGTTCATTATGTACATGACACTTGCACATGTAAGGTGTCAAATTAGTTAGGAATTCTATTGAGGTGGTAACCATCTTTTGACACCTCATGCTACAATGGTGTGAGAAAACCCACCACAACTCCATGAATGAGGAGTCCTATCCTCATTTCATGGAGATCTAGTGCTCAAACACTTTCCTATTTATGTGCATTCCATTCATCTAATAAACCAATCAATTTTGTGCAAATTCGTTCACTTTATGCTTAGTCAATCAGTCTTTGTGTTCACAAGTTTTTACACTTGGCATGGGTGACAATATTCCATAATTACATCTCGCAATATTTTTCAAGTTGCAACATCTTTGTCTCATCTTTCTCTCCTTAGGATGCTAGGTGCTCCTTTGTGTAGCATGCACCATCCTAAGGGGGGGCTACCATGCTTCTCTAGTTTTCAATAAGGTGAATTCAGTGGCCAAGAATTCATTACTATTTTTTTTTCATTTTTCCAAATGATGCATTCTTCAACAAGGACCTCATAGTGCAATTTTTCTTTCGAAAATAAATTTGTAACGAAAGAATCTAAAAACTTTCCTTTGAAAAAGCAGTTATTTTTCTAATGATGAAGTCTAAAAACTTGCCTTTGAGGAGCATTCTTTCTACTAGATTCCTTAATGAAATAAATATTTCAAAAGGATTCCTTGATGAACAAAATCACTTGCAAAAAATGTCATGTCCTTCAAATCAGAGTGTCCCTTTGAGTGGGCCCCTTGTTGTCTTGAAGGGTTCCCAAAGGGACTCCCTTTGAAAACTTCTCCTTAAATTACATGATCTATCATGTGTCTAATTGTCTTGGCTTTTTGCCTAACATGTTTTGTCTACATCTTAACATGTTGCTTTGCAAGACCAATAACCTGTAAAGCCCCTCTACAATCAAGCTTGCCTAGTAAGACCAAGCACCTCGTCAAGCTTTCCTTATAGGACCGATAACTTGTAAGGATATTTCATATCAAATTTTGCAAGATCGAGAACTTGTATAATCCTTTCATGTCAAGCCCTATAGGATTGAGAACTTGTAGTGCTTTCATTGCAGGATCGAGAACCTGTAAAGCTTATGTCAAATTATATAGAACTGAGAACCTGTGGAGGAACCTCCTTTATGTCTAGGTGCACCAGATCAAAGATTTTCTTCCTCAATGGTTAAGGTATATTCTCTTCAATCTCTTTCTACTTTACCTTGCATTTGTACTAACACATATGCTCACTAAAGTGGAGGCAAAATGTAATGGTGTGAATTTGCACCCTAGGAAAATTCCCCATTTAATTTCCCCTACCTTAGAAAATATAAACTCGATGATGTAAAATCTACCACCACCACCTTGCCCCTTCTACTTTGCCACGTCGTTTTGCATCGGTGGATTAATTTTTGTTAGCGACGCACATGGGTTGCGCTAATGTCCATGTGTCACACTACAGTCCTAACAAGATTCTTGCCTCGAGGATCTGCAAAGACATTATGTTTTCCATTGGTTGCAAAGAGTAACTCTCCTTGCCTCCCTTGACTAACAAAATTCAATCTCTTGCCTTTATTTTATCCATTTAAACTAAATGAATTTGAATTCCTTCATTCTTTCTTCATTCTTGCATGTTCTCTCTCACATTCTAACACTTCATTCTCTCATTCTCATTCTCACTCTTTCTTCACTCTACACCCTTATTCTTCTTGCTACAAGCTCCTCATTTAGCTCCAATATGTACTCTCATAGCAACACTACTCTCATTGCACGATTTTCAATCTTCATCTTCTCTGCGTGGTTGTGTCAATCTATTCCTTCTACTATTGGCCTTGAGAGCTCATGGTTAGGAAGATAACTCTGTATCTTTCCATTTGGTTGCAACATTGTGCTTATTGGATAGCATTTCAACTGTCTTTGCTTTCTATCTAGTTGTACTACTTCCTTTCTACATTCTTTATTGATTTCCATAACTTGCATGGAATCTTGGTTGTTTGTGGAGGCAAGAACACCAAAATGGGGGTCTAACTGATGCAAACCTCAAACACAACCCAACATTTTTCTTGTTTATGTGTGTAGCATGTTTGTGTGGAGCTAATTGAAGAATAAAATTGTGGGAAGCACAATACCCTTTTCTATCATCTCTTTGTCATTTCTAGAATAGTTCATTTTGAATAGCTTCCTTTCAATTACTTTGTTGTTTTACACTTTTCATACTTTCTATCAAATAGCAAAACATAACCAATCAGATAGTTAGTAGGATTGTATTGTTTCCTTTTTTCTTTTTGTACCTCTTTCTATATAGGACGTCAACACGTCCCTAAGATGCCAGTGCGTCACACTAGAGTATGAGATTTGTGTTGTCCTCAGACAATGAGTTATCTGGGTAGCAGACTGAAACCTCTGTAGTACTCTTTTGATTCTATGAACACCTAGTTTTATCAAAAAGAAAGTGGTGCACTACTTACCCTTCCTTTTTATCCTTAGTCTCTTGTCTTTTCAAACCTATCTAGTCAACCTAAGGTAGTTTAGGGAAGTTTTTTCCTTGGGAATCTTTCTTGACTTGGAGTCCTGAGGGTAATGAATCCCCCTACTCTACAAATATTTATTATACGTGAATACAAAAATCTGGTAATCAAGCAATGATTTATGAAGTAATGATATATGAATTCAATATTTGATGATATGGTGATATGAGAGAGTTATCTTCCTATTTTATAGGCTTAACTATGTAGGGACATAACATTTCATTTTAATTAAGAGGGACCGGTGTAGTAATTAATATTTATGTTAAGGGTTAACCATGTCACAAGTGTTCATCCTTATTACACTTAGGAATATATCGTATTAGGGTCATAACATAGTTCATAATCTTTTGGGAGGTCATTGAGAGACTCTTTTATACAAAAGATTATTAGTATAGGTATGAATGACAACATTGAGGGACCACACATATGCATGGATTCCTTTATCTTGAGAACGCACCAAGTATGAACAAACTTGATTGGAAAAATAGTTTAGAAGTAGAAAGAGCAAGAAAGTTCTTTGGCACATATGTCACTACTTGAAACCTTCATAATATATCTCACTAAAATAACATAATACATCAATATCCTATTAATGATCCATGCTTACTAAACACAACTAAGATCTTCACTAAAAAATCCTTTGATGACTACAAAGAGCTAATTAATTATGTGCAAAGACACACAAAATGCAATGAAGGAACATGCCTATGTAAGAAGGGGAAAATGTAGAATATCACTATAAACCTTCATGGAAAGAATAAATCATCCTTACCTTATCATGTGACGATGTTGGCAAGAGAAAATATGAACCTGTAAAAAATGGTGATAGATTAAACATACACAACCCAAAAATGATTTCAATGTAGACCACTAATATAGATTCCCAATCTATAATCTCGCAAACACTTTTTCTCAAATACATTAGAGAGTATGCATAAAATATATACAATCTAAGAGTTATATTAATATGCTAAAAAGAATATCTACAAATCAAAAACTTGAAGACCAAGCTTTGAAAACATATAAAAAACTAATGAAGGAAATTGTGGTAGACTATGATATAGGAGCACAAGAAACATGAAATATTCTCCAAAAATTACCCCTTGTCATTTGCAACTAATCTTTCATATCATTGAATGTTGGTCCAAAAGAATTCCATTGACTAACAAGAAGTGTAAATAAAAATAAATTACAATCTAGCTAACTACGTTCCTATATGCAACACCTTCCACAACTAGAAATAATAGCATTACGTGAATATGCAAGGTTTTTCTCCTATGTTGCATGTCACAAAGGATGTAAATAAAAAGAGAGGAAATAACAATAAATCTTTGAAGTTTTCCCAAAGTTTTATACTTCTAGAAGCAAGACTTGGAATATTTCAAAATATTTTGTTGGATTGAGTTACTCTTACACAAGCATTTTTGCAATATACAAAGACATAGGTCTCACTAAAGATAAAATAATAACAAATTAGAACCATATGAATACAAAAACATATGATGCATGAAATATCAATCATGCAACTAAAATGGAAGTTAATTGTGAAGAGGAAGAAGATAGTGATAATGAGACAAACACAACAAATACAATAGAAATGAATGAATAAAGTTTTTTGTCACAAATGAGATTTACTAACAATGTCAATCAAGATGAATTCCTAATACTTGGTAGGCATGATTTAATAACAACAACAAATGGGATCAACATAGTATAACCCAACATTTAGATGACACTGCAATTCAATTCATAAACATGAAGAAAATGTGCAACCAAGATGAACAAATTCCCATTAGGTTCAATGTCCCAAACTATACACTATCACATAAATAAAACCTAGCACTTACAATAATTAAAAACCACTACAAAGATCATTCCTTAAAGAAACCCTTGAATATGATCATCCAAGGAAATGTAGGAGCTAGAAAATGCTACCTTATCACCTACATAATAAATGCACTTCAAAGTAAGCTACACAACAAAAGAACCAACTACTTTCTCTAGCTCCTAAAAGAATTGTTGCATTTAACATACATACCTTAACTATACATTCAATTCTTATGATTCCAATCAAATAAATGCAACCATTGTAGGGACAAACACTAACAACATTTCAATAAGACATGAAACACATAAAATACATCCTCATTGATGAGATGAGCTTCATAGGGCCAAAGCTACTACCAAAGATAAATAGTAGACTGTGTGAATCATTTTCCCATTAATAACAAGTCTATTTTGGTTGAATATCTATAATTTTAATAGGTGACATATCTATTACAGTCATTACATTACAAACAATATTTTGTCAACAAGGTGACACTCCAACTCAAACACACTTTTGTGAAACATTGTAAAACATGTGTAATCCAAAAACAACAAAACAAGATTTAGAGATGTTAATGAGTTGCACAAACAAACTACTTACAATAAATGAAAAAGAAGAATTTGACATAAATGTACCTTTTTGGTAAAAATGATCCTGTGAAACTACACAACAAAAGAATTTTAAAGATACTAAATCTTCCAAGTGCAATAAGCACAAAAAAGTCACATATTGAAGGTAATGATGAACAACTTGAAAGAGAACTCTTACTATGCAAAGGCCAATGAGTCATGCTAACTAAAAACTTGTGGAATCTTGAGCAAGACTTGTAAATGGATCTCTTGGGGAGGTCATTGAGATTGTTTACAATCTTGGCTCTTAACTACTAGATGCTTTGATGTATGTTGTAGTAAGGATTGATAACTACATTGGGCCACCACAAAACCAAAATGACCCAAAAACTATACATATAATGTATGTATCACTAGGTAATCATAGCAAAATATCACTATCCATGGAATGGACAATTACTATACATAAATCCAAAGGTCTAAAACTACAAAAGGTAACAATCAATATTGTAAAAATAGAAACACGAGTGATAGTCACAACTATATCAAAAGAAAGATCAATAAAAGGCCTTTGTATTCAACCAACATCATCCTTCAAAGTGACACTCTTGAATACAAAACAATCCATACACAATTATCAAAAAAAGAGGAGGCTCAATTATAATTAACCTCATTATAGAAAAATGAGGTATGCACTTGTCAATCCAATCTCTTCTTTATTAACTTTAAATTTAGTTCCTCACTACCCACTTTACAATATGTCTTACAAAATGTATTTCTCAACTAACTCAGTCAAACATTTTTT
>VDFB02086081.1:1235373-1329415 GCA_007258455.2 Sequoia sempervirens
AGGTCTTAAAGGAGGAATTATCTATCTTTTAATCAAATGGCATGCTGAGCATAACTCCCCAAGGACACATGCCATCCTTAGTTGTTGACATGAAACAACCGCTTTCAAAATTTAGTTTCTCTCTCTCATATCAATATAGTACTATTATATTAAATATATATTATATTAATTATATTTTGTATTATATAAAATATACTTATTATTAATTATTAATTATAATAATTTTATCGTATTTAATAATTTTGTTAAAGAATATAATATATAATTATAATAAGCTGAATAATTATATTATTTATTATGTAAAATATAGCTAATATATACTTAACTATATTGTAGAATATTAAAACCTAGCTAAATGGCGCCAAAATTTTCAATTTAATTAACATATTGTAAAACCTAACGAAACCAGGTTGTAGCTCGTCAAATTGGAGAAGTGAAAGGTCAATACCAGCACCGAGGAAGAGTTTGGAGTAGTGAAAAAAAGGTCAATGCTGACACCAAGGAAGAGTTTGGAGTTAAAAGAAGGTCAATACCAGTGCCGACAAAGAGTTTGGAGGAGTGAAAACAAGGTCAATATTAGTGCTGAGGAAGAGTGTGGAGAAGTGAAAACAAGGTCAATACCACCACCTAGGATGAGGTTGAGGGAACTCAAGGAAAATCGATGACCAAGGGGCAATGAGTACTATAAGTTTGGCACCCCCTTTCTCTTTAACTTGCAATTTTCATGCCTAGTTTCCAAAGATCTTCTCATACATTGGCACCCCCATTCTCGTAAAATGGTATAAGATAAGACATAGAAAAAATAAAATAGCTTAGTCTTTCACATTTTTATCGACCAACCTCAGGTCTTGGAAAAACTCCCATAATCTACCCACATCTTGGTTGAGGTCTAGGATTTCATCACACATAGCCTTCATCGCATGAGTCTGAAGTAATTGTAGACTTAGCCCAAGTATATGCTAGGCTAAGGTAGATCTAATGAATGGAAATAGAGGCATACAATTCTTCTTTAATACCTCCACCACAAACATATTCAAGGTGTTGGTTGTTTTTATGGTAAGCAGGTTGATCTTCTAATCTACCTATGGAATTGCCAATTCCAATAAAGGGCAACTCAAAGGACTTGGACCAACTAACGAGGATTTTAAAGACCTCCTACACTTTGGGCTATGCAAGAGACCGGGAGGGTGATCCCTTAATGCGTTTACAACCTCTGTACCATCATCATAAACAACATTAACAACAACAGATAATCTCATTTAATAGCTCAACATAATAGGATAATACCAAATAGAATTGATTGTTTATCAATAATATCAACTATTTGGAGCATAAGATAACTACAACATTTCACAGTATAAGATAGTCATTGATTTTCAATTTGTAGCAAGCTCTAGGTAAAGAAAAACAAATATTGAACCATACGAATAAGTACAAATTAGATTAGTGCCATATATCCATTGGAGGAGTCAAATTTATAAGCATCTAAGGGTTTATGATAGATTTAACACATAACATATAAGATCCTTGATAACAGTGCTTTACAATCTCATCAATATGTATTCTAACCCAATACTACTTATCAAATCCTTATACAGAACATATCCACCTACAATCTCATTCAAGCATTTTAATTAATTCCTTGAATTAAAGCTAAAACAAGAATCATACACACCACAATAGTGAGATGAACGAAACAACCCTTGATCATTTTATTCAAAATTTAGATATGCTTGTACAATGGAGAGACATGAGTTCGAATTAATCATATCAATTCAAATGCCACAACTATCATAAAACATCAAATCCCCATGAATTCAAAACCTACTACAGAATGACTGAAAACCTAAATTGCATTTTCCCTAAAACCACCAGACTTTACAATTTGCTCTGCAACTTCATCTAGACTCAACCAAAAATATCTAACTTACTAACCCATACTTTTGGCCTTGAAATCCTTCAATTAGAAAAAGAAGGAGCAAACAAGCATCAGGCCAGAAAGAACACATGTCACTAGCCAATTGGACCGCCTTGTGATATTCTAAAAAGTAATGGCCCAAAAGATCCCACGCAAGGTGTAAGATAAACACTAAGGTTTTACATGAAGACAAAGGTAAAACCCCAACCTTAGGCTTTTCCCAAACACCATAGATGACCAGAGACATAAGGCAAGATAAAAATGGAACACAAAGAGCAAAATTTTGAAGTTCCATCACAAGGAAAGGTCTCCTCCCTTCTTGGTAGTTATAACCTCCTCCACACACAACCCTTAAAAATTATGAATAGAGGATTCTCTCCTACCTGATGCAATTAGTCATATTATCCTTACAAACATATATAGTGATTACTAGAGGCACATAGACCAATTCTTCATAATAGAAGAATTTGATCATACTTTTCCAATGATGGCATTATGAGAAAACCTTAGGTTAAATGAATAATTCCTAGCTAAGTTCTTTAAATCATGTCCAACCGTATAAGAGAAGACCACTGCTATGTGTACTTGGATACCATGGAGAAAGGATCTTTGGGCTCTTTCATCAATTATCCTACCTTAAAACATACCAAAAGTCTCCTCGCAATTAGACATAGGAAGATTTAAGATGACTTAAAAAAAAATTATTGCTAAAGCATAAACTTATGATGACTTAACCAGCCCTAGTACACACTCCCTCCCCGTTAACCACTTAGACATATTGAAATTAAATGTAAATTTGCTCCTATTTTTAGTCATGTAGGTGTCCAATAAACCACTTGGTGGTGTTTCCCTTCAAGTTTATTTACTTGAATGAAGAGAAAAAGTCCTTTGATTACAATTAGAGATTACATTTGAGGCCTTGGTTGTGTAACTGGTGGACCATAGTCATATTTAACACTTGTTACAAAGTTTGGGAGTTAAAACATTAATTATATTTGATTTGTGATGGACACATTTGGATGGTAGTAACAATAACTTGCTATGTATCAAGACTTGATTACCTTATAACCTGTAAAATTCTAGTGATGAAATGATGGATTAATCATAATGTCACCTTAGGATCACATCACCATGAAAGAACTTCATCCAACATCCTTCTGAGTGCAGGTACCACCAAATAGGTATTTGTCATATTTGTCTTCCTCGAGTGAGGGAAATTCAGGAAGAAAAGAGGAAAGCGAGACATGTAGTATGTCTAAAAGAGGGAGATCAACTAGAGGTCAAAAGATTAGAAGAAAATTTTGTAAACGCATGGAATTTTTTCTTGTTGAAGGGGGGTCATGTTCTTATGATGATGAGAGCATAGGCGATGTCGAGGTTCCCTTGAGGTACAAACATCTACAAAAACAATGGGTACCCAAGGAACTTCCTCCAATAAACACTGATTTTTATGTCAACGAGAGGATATATCACATAGCACCATCATCATTACATGGTTTGGGCCTATTTTGCATGGATGGCATAAAGGCCTGTTACGACAAAGTTATTGAATTGGAGTATGTCAGACCCTGTTACAGTTACAAATATTGGATGCAATTGGTTTGATATACACAGAGTATGCGTAGGTATGCACTGTTAACAAATTATACACAACTAAAAGATAAGAATCAAAATAAAGGAGTGGCTATGTACATTGACAGAAGGAAAAAAGCATTAGGGAATATTGCAGGGTTTATAAATAGTATACAACATAGGTCTACAAATAAGTAACCCAATTGCACATTCAAGGCGCGCGAGGGAAACCATGTATTCGTATGTGAGATAATATCAATAACTGCAGGGGAAGAGTTGCTAATTGATTACAATTTGAATTGCTTAGTTACAAACACAGTTACTATGGGGGTGGTACGTATTATGTGCCATTTTACCCAACCTCCATTTAATGACTCCAATATACCATTTTATTCTTATGTTTTTTTTCATAATTCTATTGGTTTCATTTTGGTAATGTTTTTTTATATTTAATTTTTGTCATAGCGGGATGTTGATCATACAAAGAAGGCTCTAACCCAGAGCACAAATCACAATGTATCTTTAGGCGCTTCTACCCAAAAATTTTACCTCATTGTAATTGTACAAATTAGATACGAGCAAAATGTTTTATTATTATGTTGTTTTCATAAGTTTATTGGGTTAATTTTGATAATTTTTTTAATATTCTTGTTGCAGTCGACTGATCGGGGAAAGGCACTAGCAGTAGACAAGAGCATCCATAAGGAGGTGCAGTCAATATTATGTGATGATGACATCACTTATTGAACAAACTCTCTTGATATGATAAGGAAGACCCAAAAAAAATGCAATGAAGAAATCCTTAAGTTGTTATTCATAGTGCCTCAAACAGATGAGATAAGAGAGAGGGTTAAAATATTGACTGAGAGATCACAAAACTTGCAAGTAAGTTGTCATGAGGTCTAATTATAACATAAGTTCATTCATAGTTTTATATTTTGTACTCTTTTATGTCATGAACTAAAATATGTGTTGTTTTTACAAGATTTTTTGCATCCTCATGATGCTCCTGTCCATGATCAGGGTACTACAAGTGTTGCCTGAGGAGTAGGGGTTGGTACAAGTGTCCATCCTGATCTTCTTGCGCATACATCACAACATTTGACCCCATCATCTATGCCTATATTTTCATCTGAAATGTCGGCAACACATAACATGCATGCATACATTAGTGCACCCTCTGGCAATGAACACATGCCAGAACATGTGTCAATACATGTACTTGGGGATGCAGGGGCCACTAGTACTAGTGATATTTTAGCAGCATTTCTTGGATCTTCTCGTATTACTACTACAGGAACATTGTCGGTCACATTTGTGGTGACCGAGGATTTTGTTCCCATACAGATAGAGAAGGTCCCAAGTACTTTAAAATGTTTTAATTATTATTATATATAATCCAATTAAAATTTACTTATTGATCGCTCTTTTTAGACTATTTATCCCATGATCATTTTGTAGGAAATGATATTTTTTATAAACATCTAAGTGATATTATATTGGAGCTCTTCAAGCCCACCATACGTACACGGTGGAATGCCCAAAATCAAGATTTAAAAGATGAGCTCATTAACCATTTAGTTGTGCTATTCAGTGATAAAACATTCAACCTCACCAAGGTCCTTAAGAAAGCTGGTACCTATCTAAATTATGTGAGGGACCAATATAGGTCACATTTAGAGAAGAAAAAAAGTACGAGCATCCCCCCATGATTCCAGAGAGGGAGTGCAAGGACCTGGTGTCAGATGGAAAGGAGAAGGCTGAAAAGAAAAAAGGAAAGACACCACCGAGCCAAGGAAGGTATGTGATACTATCAACAATGTAATTATATACTGATTACCCTTTCTTTTTACACAATCTAATGTATTTCAAAATTTTCATAGGCTACCCGACACATCGAAGGCAACAAAGGAAAGACTAGAAAAACACGGGCAGCACAAACTTGGCTCTAGTGGTTATATGAAATTAGCCGCATGAATTGTAAGTATCAATAAATGAAATATTGTATCCAAATAATAAATTGAAAACAATTTTGGTAAATTATCACACCATAGAAGCAAAATTCATGATCTTATGCAAAAATGTAGGGCTTTGAATTCAACAAGGTTCCCACAGAAGATGACCTAAAGATTGCCTTCCAGCAAGGCTATGGAGCCATGGCTGAATGCCTAAAAGTCTTGACTAGGCAAACACAATCTTCCATTGCATCTGACACACAGGTAAATAAACTCAATAAAGTTTATTTAAAATTGAATACTTGTCAATCTATTCAATATTAATTTCCACCATAAAGGAATTGCATGCCTATTTGTTTTAAACATTCAAGCAATGATAATATTGCACATGACATTGGAATGCAACCTGGTGAAGGTGGAGCACAACCTACAGATGAAGGTCATGGTGTGCATTTTGGTACTTTAGAGCATGTAGAGTGTGATCAACATGTTGAGCATGATCAGGCTAGAGAAGATCAGGAACATGATGTGGCCCCATCAGGAAAAGAGGACCACTCTAAGGTCCTTTTAAACATATTTAATTGCAATTGGTGTATTAATTAATATAACCTTTCGTGTTTCAACTTTATAGCATGTAGAGCGTGATCAATGTGTTGAGCATGATCAGGCTAGAGAAGACCAAGAACATGATGTGGCCCCATTAGGTAAAGAGGACAACTCACCTGTTCTTTTAAACATATTTAATTTCAATTGGTGTATTAATTAATGTAACCTTTTATGTTTCAACTGTAGATCAAGATTTAGAGGGTGTTCAACATGTTGAGCATGAGTCTATAACAGAAGTTCAGGAACATGATGTGGACCCATTAGGTAAAGAGAACCACTCTAATATTCTTTTAATTAATGAAATACTTGTAACAATAATAATAAAACATATCAGTTTAACATTTCTTTGTTATTGCAGCAAACCCCCCTTGTAGTGACGTCCACATCGTGAGCAGACGACTAGGCATACATTAAGATCATGAGCAGAGGGTACAACTAAAGGGGGGACAAATGATTTATAAAATGATACTCCACTTCAAAAATTTTTAGCTTTAAAAAAGAAACAAAAAAAAAGTGATTGTAATCATATCATGACAACCATATTTTTGATAATATGTAAAAACTGAAAGAATTAATATTATATGTTAATGAATGAATTTGAATATGTTAATTAATGAATGTTATATGTTAATGAATGAATGTTATATGTTAATGAATGAATTTTATATGTTATTAATGGATGAATAAATGATTAATGTTATATGATTGGGTATGGGGAATTGAGAGTGATGAGGGGGGGGGGAGGGGCCAAATGAGCTTCCACCATCACATGGTTGGCCATGTTAAGTAGAAAATATTAAACTATTCTCAAAACAAAGAGAAGCTTAATAAGGTAATGCACTTTTCAATATAAAAAATGCATCATTTGAAGCATCAAACCAATATGAAAAAATGAAAGAAAGTGCTAACTTTTCACTATGGTGGCAGAAAAATGATTCTTTATACCCTGAATCCATGCTCTGCATCATAATTTGAAGTTGTTTCCATTCCAATTTTTTGAGTTTAGTTTGTTTGTATGGCTTTGTATGAATACCACATTGTGTTGTGTGTGGATTTGGTTTCAAAGCTGTGTTTCTTCTGTTTTTAGTGGTGACATAACTCTAAAATTTGACTTTTGTGCATAACAGGTTAGTGGAAAAATTGACAACTCCAAAGGGTTTAGAGGCTCGATTAAGATAGATACATGGATATTTGGATCTTGTTGTTGATGGGAGGCTTCCACTTAACCATGAAATTTTGTACCATCTACAGGT
The DNA here is from genome assembly GCA_007258455.2 of Sequoia sempervirens. Classification (NCBI taxonomy): domain Eukaryota; kingdom Viridiplantae; phylum Streptophyta; class Pinopsida; order Cupressales; family Cupressaceae; genus Sequoia; species Sequoia sempervirens. Next base: position 1,242,678 of record VDFB02086081.1, read on the forward strand.
ATGCAAATTTTTCTCTACTTACATTCATTCTTGATCATAAATGTTGTAAATGATATTAATGCTTCAAACTTAAGATTCATTTCATTGTTATAATGATCAAAATGTTATACTTTGCTATACATTCAAGCATTCTCTTGCCCCCTACCCTTTTCTCTCTCCCCCTCCTTTTAAGAATTTTCTTTATCATAAAAGATTCAAATTTCTGTCTCATTTACACAAATTTATCTGAAGTGCTAGGAGTGAATAAAGACATGTAAAAGATGATGGATTATGTCTAAACAACAACTTTCCATCTTATAGCTAATTAAATATTTATTATTTGAATAGTTTAGAGCTCAAATAATGCTTGTATATGCATGTGTAGAAATAAGGGAGCCTATGTGAAGATTGAAATTTAAAACATCTCTTTGTTATTTTCCCTTAGGCAGTGAAATGATATTTTGAGCAATACAAACCTACACACACATTGATATTTTTCAGCATTGCATTGAGGAATTTTTTTTCTCTTATACCTACACTCGGCTAGACATGGAGGTATATAATATTGGTTTCTGGGTTTATTCTGTAAGTAGTTAATTTCATAGAGGAAGACTAAAATCTTTTTAATGTCCTGTCAGGTGTGAAAGCATATGAATCACTTGCTGAAGGCACCATTTTGTATTCATCCAAAAACTGGTTTGTTCTTTTTTTAATATTTCTTGCATGTGTTTTTTTAGGCTCTAGAGATGTAGCTCGACTCTTTCCTTTGCGCTTTTCATCTATTTTGATGATTACAATAAATTGTCCTCATAATTTTTCATGTAGATCCATTTGTAACCTTATTTTCTACTAATCAATTTGCAAACTAGTCACATATTAAGGACCATTTCACTAACTTGTAGTCATCTATTACTTCATATGTTGTAGGTTGTGTCTGTGTGCCAATAAATCTTGATGATTATGAGAACTTTAATACTACAAGTGTACCCAATCTTTCTCAAGTAAAAGCCTTACCTTATTTTATAGTACTTTAAATGGTTAATTGAAGGTGCTTCTTTAGATCTGAGATAGTTGAACCCTAGATTAAAATATGGTATTAGATGGGCAGTATAATGATAAAACTAAGGTCCATTGAACACAAATTATGAACATAATTTACTGGACTATGAATTGTGTTACAATTACAATTATTTCTCCTTTACCTACCTTTGCATTAATGAAAAAGATAGAAGATATTGGAAGTTCATTACATGTCTCATGTATGTGTTAGTATTTTAATTTTGTTTAAGTTGTTCAAGAGCTTGATTAGGTCAAGAATATGTTCTACAAGCTCTATTCTCTTGACACTGCTCAACATTTTCCCTACACATTTTCTCTTCAATCCAGACGTTTCTTAACTCCTTCCCTTATTAGCCCTTGGTTTTTCTCAAGTGTAATGCTTTTTCTATGCATCTTGCAGTCTATATGTATGATCAGTCATCTCTTATGAAGCATGGATAACCTTTCATGGAATTTTTGTTGTAATTAGACTATTGTCATTGTGAGAATAATCATTTAATTTTTATGGAAGTAAGTCTTTTTCATATTATTTGATTTGGTATTGTAAACTTGTTTTTGCAGGATTCTCTAGGGGGGAACAATAGAACTGTGATGATAGGTAGAGTTGTACAACACCATAAATCATTTGGCATTATCAATATATTGCTTATAGAATACTCTATCCAAGTAAAATGGAATGTGCAATGACAATTGGTCTCAAATTCAAATCTGAATATAAATACATTACACACAAAAAGATGGTATCTATTCTATGATTTAAAGAACCCCAAAATAAGAAAATTAATAGGTTCCATTTGTTTACTTGCTCTTAGACATTTGTTTAATCGGTGAGACCCTTAGAATGTCTTGTTGATAACCAACAGTGTTCAAAACTCCTGAAGAGGTCAAATCGGTGTGACATTGGATTTGTCTTACCGACAGAAGTCATCAGCAAAACATGGACTATCAAAGTGAGTTTTCTATCCTATGCCAATGATTGATCTCTCACTGATGGGTTGGCTTCAGTTGTCATCGCCAAGAGTCTCCGCGATAGTACATTTCAACAAATATTTTATTTTTTTAAATTGCATTGTTTCATAGCAATTTCGATGAAGGCCACCAACGAATCACCAAAAAGGTCTGAAAAAGTTGCTATAGTTGTGATGAAGGATTCATCGTAACTCCTTTCCCATTTCATCAAAATGGCGACGAACTTCTAGTGTTGTTTTGACGCTTCAAAAGAGCCATTGCAATTGCATTTTGGTTGTAATTTTTCAGTGGATACACGAAGTTTTCGTCAATATTCCGATGAACATCTGAGTCATTTTATGATGCTAACGACCAATGAATTTGTGCCATTATTTTGACATTTAATTTGTCGTCAGAATTTTGATGAAAAAATAGCGATGAAATTTTTTTCGTCAATTCGTCGATTGTCCAACAAATGTTTGTTGAACGATCGACAAACGTTTGTCAAAAAATGGAGTCAAATTCAGTAGTGGTTCATTTGAGAAAATATTTTATCTTCATGTTGCTATGTGTAACATTGACATCAACATGTATCTCCCCCATCTCTAAATCCTTAACTCTCCCTACATCTCTCTCTCTTCCCCCTCTACCTTTCCCACTATATCTATCTCTTTATTTCCCCCTCTTTGCATCTCTATCTCTCCCTCTCTCCCTCCATCTCTTATTTATATATCTCACCTTCTTTATCTCTCTCTCATCACATACACATACACACACTCCATATTTCTCCATCCAATATCTATATCTATATCTCTCACTCACACACACACAAGCCTTGTTCCTCCCTCCCTATATCTTTATCTATCTATCTCTCATCCCTTTATCTATATCTCTCCCTCTAGATTAATTTTTTGTATCTCTCTATCTCTACCTCACTCCCTTTCTATTCCCATATCTCTCCCTCTTTATCTTCCCATATATCAATATATTCCTCTTTCTCTCTCCCTCTCTCCATATCTATTTATCTATAGCTAGTTCTCTATGTATGTATTTCTCTCAATATTTGTCTCCCTCTCCCCATTATAGAGTAGGGGGATTTTCCACCTCCAATGGTCCAAGTCATAGGAGAGACCCAAGGAATGAACTTCCCTAAGCTTACCTTAGGTTGTTTGAAAAATGTTTCAAAAATCAAGTGAGCTGATCATAGAGGTTTTAGATTGCTAAATAGATAGCTCACTATATGTGGACAAAAGTGTGGGAAATAGACTCTGGCACATTAGATTGGCATCTCAAGAATGAACTAGCGCCCTGTATAGACAAGGGTCTGATAAACCGCTAGAAAACAGAAGGGACCTACCTATGACCTGATTGTTGAGGCTTTATAGTTTAATAAAGAAAATGTAGAAAGCATAAAGTACAAAAAGAAGAATATTGAAAAGCTATTCTAGTATGAAAATGACAAAGAAAGAGTAGGAAAATATACTATTCCACTTGCGAAATCCAACTCTTTAGTTATAACTCCAAATAGATGAGTCATTGTCTACACACATAGAAATTAAAAAAAATATTTTTTTGTTTTGAGGTCTACCACATTCAAACCCTAGTTTTGGTGTTCCCACCTCCATAGATAGCCAAGATGCCATGATATAGAGAAAATAAATAAAGACAAAATAGAAAAGACACTATCAAATAGAGTGCAAAGACAACTTGAATGCTACTCTATAAGACACAATGATGAAAGTAAATAAAAGAGAAATATCACCTTCTCTTCTGCTAGCTCTCAAGGATGAGGAAAATATGATGATAGACGACACCTTTCTGAGAGAATGGAGCTTTGTAGACCCTACAAAAATGATGATGTTGCAACAAGATATCATTGTGGAGTCCAAGAAGAGAGCTTGTAACAACAAGAATCAAGAAAATGATCAAGAAGAGTTGAAGAATGAGCTTGAGAATGAATCCAACAACATGTGAGTGAGAGAAATTAGTATGAAGAAGTGAAGGAATCAATTTAAACTAGAAAAATAGAGGTAAAGGGCTGATTCTCATCAGTCAAGAGTTGATAGAGGATGTCACATTCATGACCAACCAAAAATGTAACACCTCTATAGATTCCAGAGGCAAGAATCCTATTAGGATGGTATCGCGACACACAAACATCTGTGCAGCATGCATGCATCCTTAAGAAAAATTCCTTCACTTACATAAAAAGAAAAGGATGCGCGAAAGGAATGGGAAGATGGTGGCGGGATTTACATCATCAAACTCATAGTTTCTAAAGGGTAATATAAATGGAAAATTTTCCTAGGGTACAAATTTGTGCCATTACATTTTTCCCCCACTTTAGCGAGCATACGTGTTAATGCAAATGTGAGCTAAAGTAGAAAGATATTGAAGAGAAAATACCAATAATGTGAAGGAAGAAGATCTTCGATCTAGTGTACTTGGATAGAAAAGAGGGAGGCCCCATAGGTTCTTAGTCCTATAAAGCTAGATGTTATCTCACCATAAACTTGTTAGGATGTAGACAAAACATGTTAGGAGAAAAATCTAATCATAAGACATTCCTGTTGGCATGATAAGACACAACCTGATTAGATATACTGGTCAAGTAGATAAGCCCGTGGCTGCTACAAAGTATGTTACAAGATAATAATCAAAAAAAGGTGAGTCTAGTCAGGCTACCTCCAAGCTAGATGCTAGGATATACGATGTTTGAAACAAAGACACATGACTTCAAATATCCAATAAAAGACACACATTGTAAGACATCAAAGGGATCATTTTAGACGTGGAGTCATGGAAAAAGTAACCCTTCTACTTTTCCTAGCTTGTTTGGGCCCTCCTTGTGAGTTTGGCTTAATGTTGCCTTGATTTATTGTTGTAATATGGTTAACGCATTCACATTAGGTCTTGGGCCCTCATGAACTAATGAATTTTAATGGTACCTTGCTAAAGTGTTGTGAAGTGTTGTAACACACTTCCACACTTTTCTAAGGTTTCATCTAATAATTGAGCATAATAAACCTCTTTTTAATTAAAATAAACATTAATCTTTCCTAATTTGAAGTGTTGTAATGTGTTGTAACACACTTTCACACTTCTCTAGGATTGTTATTAATAATTGGGATTTCTTATGCCTTAATTGGCCATATTTTGGATCTACAAGACTCATTTATTGCATCTTCTCGAGGATAATCCTGACACCAATCATTAACCAATTATAATTCAGGTGTTTCTGGCTTGTGTGGCCTAGATTTAGTGATTTAGGACTCATTCGCCATCTTGGGTGAATGGGTCCCACTTGGATCTTTTGGCGTCAAACCGGTTTTCACACATTTCTAAGAACTTTTGGTTTTTGATCCCATACATCATGTCTAATGGTCCGACTTATTCGCTACCTTATGCGAATGAGTCCCGTGTGACCCAAAATTAAATTTAATTCAATTTTTTGGTGATATTTTATTCTCCTAGATCTAATATCAGCTTTTAGTGTTGTAATTTTAGGAATTCTTGCATAATTGAGTATAAATACAAGGTTCTTTCACTCATATTCACACCTAGTATTCAAGAGAGTTTAGAAGAGCATTCAAGAATTCACAAGAGCATTCAAGAGAATTTAATGGTAGATTATGAAGCATTTTAGATCATTCTTCAAGTGTCAATCATTATGTCAAATATTTCATCCATCATGTTTGTTATTGTGCTAACAATTGTGATGTAGGGTTTATGATTCAAGAAAGTATTTCATCCAAGATCAACATAATTCAAGCAAGATTCAAGAACCACATCCATTGCAACCATCTCAAGCATATTTATAACACCTTATTTCTATAGTTTGGTGAGTTGTCACATTGTTTTTGACCAAGGAAAACCCCTATCCACTAACCCCACAACATTTTCCCCTCTCCTTTGTGTGTGATTTGTGGGTCTAGGTTGCATATTTCCTAAGGAGCAAGATTGGAGAAAAATTTCCATGTCATTCAAAGTTATTAAAGTTGTCATCAAGCATTGGAGAACATTAGAGAAGATCTACAAGTTGCAAAAATGAGATTCGGATCCAAAAACCAATCAGGAAGGACAAAGCAAATAAAAAAGAGCAAAATCAGCTTTTGAATTTTCATAAAATCCCAATTGGACGAATTCACCACTTTTGGCGAATGAGTCCCAATTCCAATTAGATTTCAGGATTTTGTAGATTCAGATACCCTTTTGTTCAAAACCTGTTCCCGCACAATTTTCTAGAAACTAGACTAATTCACCCAGCTTGACGAATGAGTCCTAGTCAGTAGCAAAAGTAGATTTTCTAGTGTTCCAGATTTCCATTCATCCTTCTTTGTATTCCCAAGTGCACACTTTCTGTTTTATAGCTTTTTGTTTCATTTTATTCACTTTTCTAGGCCATTTAGTATTAGTTTGCATTCAATTAGGGTTTTGCATCTCATTTAGCATTTCATTGTCTTTTCCAAGTTTACACTTCATGGTGAACCCCTCATTAGATCATTTTTAGCACCTAGGACAACCCTATTGCATGATTTATTTCTCTTTGTCTTTCTCTTTTGCATTTTTTATTTTAAGAAAAATACTTTTTACACGAGTAAAAGTTGTTGAAACATCAAGTTTTTTCAATAATTTTATTTTTCGGTAAATTGGACTCAAAGTGGTGCTAAATATGTATTTATCCAACAATTTTATTTGTAAAATTTTTGGACATATATATAACTTATCTAGAATGAATCTTACAATATCATATGTTTGATCAAAATTAATTTTTATATTAAAATACATAAATTCACTTGTGCTGATAAGTAGGCCAAAAGTGTGACATAGCTTTGTGTTTATACCCATTTTGACTCTTCCATGGCCAACAATATTTAGGTGAGTCACCACCCAGACACACCTTACCACCATCATACTCCTCATACTTCAAGAGCCATTCTTTGTGAGAAGTCATGTGGAAAGAAGCACCCATGTCTATCAACCATGCATCTTCTAATGCATAGGTTTGCACTTGGTTGCAATAAATGCTTTTATTTGATCTTGAGAAGATTTGTCAAATTTAGAATCAGATAATGCCTTTTTTTTCTTCTTCTTTTCCTCCTTATAGTATTTCAAAAAATGAGAATTTTTCCTAGCTCTCCAACATTTTTCCTTGGACTTCTTAGTAGGAGACTTAGATATCCTTGAAGACTTTGACTTAAACTTTTGTTCTTTCTTCTTTCCTTTCTATTTTGGCCTTCCACAAGTAAAAAGACCCTCCTTGGCCATCTCAGAAGATTTTCTCTATATCTCTTCAAATAACGAAGAAGCAACCACCTCATCCATTTTGAAAGTAGTTGTTGTGCCTCCAATAGCCATCACTAGGTGATCCCATGAGTTCAAAAAAGAATACAATAGGAGCATGAAATGATTTTGTTCATCAATGTTGGCTCCAATGGAACCCAATTGAGAAATCAACATGTTAAATGCATTCAAGTGATCTACCATAGATCTTCCATCTTCAGAGAATACATTTTCTTTCTTAGGAACAACTTGTTTACTAGGGATTTAGCTTGATAAACATCTTCAAGTTTCTTCCAAAGGTCTTTTGTAGTCTTCTCTTAATGGACATTTAGGAGAACGAAATCAACTAAATAGAGTCTTATCAAACCCTTGGCTTTTTGATCCAATAGATCCCAATCTATGTGGGTTGTTTTAGCTAGTTTGGTTTCTTATATAGAAGCCCACAAATCTCTATCTATGAGCATATCCTCCATTTTCATCTTCCAAAGTTCAAATTTTTTTCCATTAAACTTCTCCATCACAATCCTTTTGAATGTGCTTGCAATCTCTTGTCTGCAACAAGGTCATGAAATGCATTTGTGCAAAACTCCTACTAAAACAAAGATTAGCTCAAAACACCCTTCTAACCCAACAAAGGAATCAAGGATGTCCATGCTCTGATACCAACTGAAAGGAAGTTGGAGAGTGAAAATAACTTCCTACACTAATCTAAGTAGGAAGAGTAATAAAAAATTTTATACTAACACCTTATACAGTTACATAAAGAGAATCACATATAAAAGATAAGATAGAACAAGTACACATAAACTAATAACACTAGATATACGTTGGGAAAACCCTTTCAAGTAAAAAACCCCACCCTCCAAAATCACAATACTTCTATATACTTCAAATAAGGATTACAATGCAACTTCAAGTATAAAAGCTTCTTGAACAAGTGTTTCAAAATAAACACCTATTTTGGAGTGAATTCAACAATACTTCATTACTTACAAACAAACTATGCATCTAAAAGGAAAGGGGCACCCAAAACCACATGGCACAATCTCCCATGCAATACACAAGATTTGGACACTTGTACAATATTCCCTTACACCTCTTACAACCATCATAACATGCAATATTCTCTTCTCAAGTTTGGGTAGCCAAAATATGCTAATAATAGCCTATGACAAAACCCTTACAACTATAAAAAATCCATTATAAAATATTCCATAACATCTGTCATAGAATCTGCCATAACTGGCTAAAATATCTAATTCTTTTACTATCTGTCATAACCCAACTTGGGCGCCAACTTTTTCCATGTACAAAGATGCCTTATGATGTGTCATAGAATCTATGATAAGTCAACGATTCCAAAGTGGGACACTTATCTCCACTTGGGATGATGATGTGTCATCTAGTCACCTCCAATGGGGATTCCACCTAACCAATGGGTTCCAATTGATGACATGACAATATAGGCTATTAAATAGTACAAATAAATACAATAATACATCAAATTGATCATTTTAGAACTCTAAGGTTGAGACACCTTAATCCAAACATTATCGTGCTAATCATTTGTATCAGCTTGAGTTGCTTAATGAGCATCGATTACAAGCCCTCGACCATCTTGAAGATTATCAACAATCACTTTCTAAACATTATAATCAGGATGTTTTTTCCAGATCTTTCAAGGTAGGTGGCATAGTTCTCTATGAGAATTAGATAAATTTAAATGTGTCACTTGATCAAAAAGGGTTTAGTTTAGCCCTAATTGGTTAGGACCTTACATTGTCATCTTTGTGTATGATTTTGGTTCCTATAGATGTAATGCCTCTTAAAAAGCCTATCAATGCAATGCATCCTTGTCAATACTATGCATAGTTTCTATGTTTCATGTGTGTAACACTCATCTCTCGTAGATTGTAGTTTGTTATGCTATGACATTTCTTCATCAACATAACTATTTTATTATTTTGTGTTATGATGTAAACATGTGTATATGAATAATTTATTTGATTAAGAATTATCTATACATGTGTTTTCTTATGCTATGTATTTGTGTATTGAATTGAATTAAATATTTTAGTTAGGAAATTAGATCATAATTGTATTTAATTTGTATACATCCATGTGTCTTTATTAGATCATGATAGCATATAATCTAAACATAAATTCATAAAATATAACATCTATCACATAATCATACATGAAAGTAAAAGCATGCACATAAAGGAACACCATGATGTTAGACCAAAATATCATATATATAATATATATATCAAATGTGTATCATGTACATGTATCACACCTTTGTATCAAAATGAGGTGATTGTATATATGTCTATACATCAAAATAATGCTATATAAAATTGTATCATCTGTACAAAATGACACATACAAAATGGGTCTCTAGCCCCTAGGTGCATGGCTCATTGAGTCCTCTGGTCCTGGCGGTGAGCAAGGTCTAGACTAGATGGATGTGATGAAACACAATCAATGTGACCGCAACATGGATACGTTAGCTCATAGTCCTCGTATCTCCCCACACAACTTTGCAATCCCCATCTATATTTGTACCTCCCACTCTTAGGTCTATCACAACTCTTGAAGCTATTGTAGCTAGGGATCTGCAGCTGACCACAAGGCTAGTGTCTTCCCATTGAGGTCATCAAGCTAGCTCTATAGAGCATCATGTGCCCTCTCGACACTCTCTACTCATGTCCTGGCTCGATCTCTCTTGGTGATGGAAGTAAGGATCTTGGTCGCTTGATGATTTTGCTACCTAGTCACAACAATAACATTGGCAGGCTTGTGAACAGTCTCGACCCACACCTCCTTGAACATAGTCCCTAGAACTACAATAGGCTCAAATAGGTGGGCATGTTGCCCTGTTGAAGCTGACCTATATGTATTGAGGATGCTCCCTTGGATTGGCACAACCAGGGCCACCTCAGAGATACACTAACCAATGAATTTGGTCCCCTCCTATGCGTCCATTACAACCACAAAGTAGTAGACGCCAACAATACTGAATGATATATCAAAACATGAATGCACACACAAATATGAAGTAAAATTGAATTTGAAATATACTAAAAAAGAAATAACATAAATTACTCTTATACTTGTATCCTTCAAATGCTAGTGTGGATCTAGGGGTGTGACATTAGGATCAACACCTTATGTTGCTACTGTTGCTTCAAAGATACTAGATATTGAAGGCAGTGCCATTGAGACTAGGATGACCATTGGAGGAGATGAAAACCTTCATCATTGCCTCAACCTCACTATTGATCTGTCCATTGCCTCTCCATATTGGTCATCACCACTGTTGCCTTGGTCCTCTCCTCTTGCTCTTGATCTTGCTTGCCCCTATGCACTAGTGTCACCCATGGGGGCATTTTTTGGGAAAATCAATGTAGAACCGTGTGTCACCCACCAAGTTTTGAAGTTGTGGGATAACTCTATGTTATCCATAGAAAGAATTGAGGGTCAATTGTCATTGTTTGACCCCTCATCGCTATCAATGATGTTTGTGATGGTCAAACGACAATGATCGATCAGTTGAACCGTGCTCCTAGGCACATGTGCATATGTAGGGGGAGTCAGGGGGATAGTCTATAAAATCTTGAATGGTTGGGTGGCCTATGCTAGTAATACAACATGATAACAAAATCAATGCACCCTACCAAGAAGTGATCATGTTGCATGTGTCATAGATGGCACTTGTCGGTGGGCCATCGCATGCCCATGTATCCAGTTGCCATCTAACATCATGCAACTATAAAGTATCAAACTATATATTCTAAAACTATAAATCTCCATACCTCCACTTGCGTACCAATGGGTACACATGGGCCATCGGTGTACCAGGGCCTATCCCTTAAGGATACTGACTAGCCAGGTGCAAGTAATATGTGCAAAAGACCACACCTGTAGGAGCATGTAGGTTGTGAGGCCCGAATACTCATAATAAGCATATCTACCCAAATCATGGTACAATTGGGTGAGCATGTTGTAACCCCAAGAAAAAATAGTCTGATACTCCTCCATCTCCTTGATAGTGTGGACAAGGCCCTTATACAAGGGAGAGTCTTGCCCGTCCATGGTGACTCGAAGGGTGACTATGATTACCATAACCCTCCTCAACAGTGGGACAACCACTCGTCTGTGTTCAAACCACTAGATCTAGATATGGCCAATGGTGTCATCAGGGTTTGTGTGCATCGTACAATACTTTTGGCCCTCTAGTGCCTCTTCAGGTGAGCATGCATCATCTAGAGCCACCCGCCATCCATAGATGGGTAGGTTGGTGATGTGATACACATCCTCTAGAGTGACTGTCATCTCTCCTGAAGGTAGGTGGAAGGTCGAGGTTGTTGCATCCTAGTGCTCCATGAGCACCATCAACATAGAAGGGTGGTAACATATCTTAGGCAGTGTGTACACCCACCATAGGCCTACCAGTTGGAGATGATCTTGGTTGTCAAGATGCATCAAGCCTACCTAATCTCATATCATTGTAAGCATGTGAATGCCTCTGTGCTCATGTGTCTCGAGCCAATCCTACAAAATGGAAACAAGTTTTATGTTAGATCCATCAGCATCATGAAAACTCTACCTTCTACATCAACTTAAATTCCTAAGTGACCTCTGGGATAGAGGTGCATTGCGTATATGTCTACACTACATGCTAGTGTTCAATGTCATCCATGGTTGGGACAACAACGTGTGTATCATATGATAGCATAGAAGAAGGTCACTACCATGCTACTTGGATGACAATGTGCTAGATGGACACCTTTGCACTGACCAAACACGTGTGCTACTCTGAATTTGAAAAACTTCAAAATAATGCCTAAAATGGACACAAGGGGTTGAAATCAACATACCTCGTCAACCTCGTCAACCCCGTCACCCTCGGCTATCTCTTGATGTAGCTACTCAATCCTAGAGCTCACATAGTCACGTCTGTGAGGCATTTTGATTAATTTTCTCTCACAAAAGTCAATAATTTTCTCATTGTGAGCAATGAAAATAACCCTTCTATGGGTTGTCTTAAGTATATATAGGTCATTTTCAACCCATTTTTCTCGGTGAACATGGTCCTTCCATTCTTCCTATTTTCACCTCACTAAATTGGGGCAAAAAAATAGAAGGGGGCATATACTCACCTTTTCATCATAATTTTTTTCGAGCCACCGATTTTTTCTTGAGTATTCTTCTTGCCATGGTAGCTTCTTCCAATTTTTGAGCTAACCTAAATTTGAGTTTTGTAGAACAAAATTTCATGTCTGATGCCATGGTTTCTCACCGAGCTCGATTATTGGGGCATCGCCAATATCTACGTGCTCAATCTCTGTGGCCTCTACACTATCCACTTTGGCATATAAATTTGTAAAATTTTCAATTTTTTAAGTTGCACTTATGTTCTCTTTTCTACTTTAGTGTAGTCAATTTTTTTCAAAAATTGACTCACTAAAGTGGGGGAAAAACAATAATGTCATAAAATTGCACCTCATGGCAATTTCACATTTGCACATTTGGTCGCTGCATTTATGGTGCATAGCTACATTTGTGATAAGGACCAAGTGATGAGTTATAATTTTGTGATAGATCAAATCCATAAGGGGAAATGGCGAAGCGACATTAGTCTACCACCTCATTTCTTGCAAAGTTATGAGTTGGACACTTGCATAGCACACAGATGTTTGCGTGATGTGCTAGCATCCTCGAGCTTTGTAATTTCAAATGAGGAATCTCAGAATCTTGGACCATGGTACATGTCATCATGGAAAAATTTCGAGTGCAACAAATCTTCCCACCCATGCAACTTAACAAAGCTCTCCTTTTCACTCTCATTGGCAAGCATTCTCACTCTCTCTCACTCCAACTTGCTTCTCTCTTCTACATCACAATTCTATGGAAAAGCTCTGTTGGATTGAAGTCTCACCAACAACAAAAGCTCTCTTGCAAGTGCTCAATGTCACATCTACCAAGTCAAGATGGAGCCATAGACTGTTGGTATCACTCGCTTGATCTCTTGTCTATTTTCTAGCATATTTCATTGTGTCTATTTCCTGGAATGAGTTCTCCTCCATTATGGGGTTTTATTTATCACTCATTGTGCCTACTTCACTTCAAGTGTCTTTTATACTCTTTATCTATCTAGCTATTCATAAAGGTGGAAACACCAAAATGAGGGTTTGAATGAGGCAAGCCTCAAAACAGCCCTAACATTTTTCCTCATTTGTCTTGTGTGCAAATTGCTCATGTGGAGCTTCGTAGAAGGCCTCATAGCGCTAGATTTCCCTTGAGTTGACAATTTCCCTTTTTTGCCATTCCTTCCATTCTTTTTTTTGCTATTCCTTCCATTCTTTTTTTTGCTAATTAATCAAAATAGACAAACCTCAGATTCTAAATAGTTAGTAGGCTCGTTGAGTTTTGTGCCAAAGGTTTAGTTCTCTGTCGTATGAGACACCAACGCATCCCCGAGATGACAAGGTGTTGTGCTATTGTTCCACTCCTACACAAATGTCCTTTGGTTGAGAGCTTATCCTCTTGTCCCAAAAATATCTGCAATCTATTCTTTTCACTATTACATAGAGGGGTAGTTTAAAACAATTTTTGAGTAAATTGTCTTAATTTGAGACAAAAAAAAAATTGTGTATTGTCTCAAGTATTGTCTTTAAGCGAGTGTCTTAAAGTATTGTCTTAAAAATTGTCTCTATAAAGACAATATGAAATAGAAGTATTTTTGTCACTTTAGAGATGATTTCACTTTTGTCTCTTTAGAGACAATAGTTGGGATTAAAGACATACAATATGTAAAAATGTATTAAAAAAATAAACAATTTATTTTAAATATTTTTTTAGTGTGGTTTTCAACATTCAATATTTTCAAATTCTCGTCGTCCTTCTATTTGTTGGAGTTTTTATTTTTATTTTTCCAAATGTGATGGAAAATTATGACAAAAATTATCAAGGATTTTGAAGTTGGGAGCAATGAACAATTGTCGAATACACAAAGCATAATGTTCATAAAAAAATAAAGAAAATAATGCATCCTAATCCGAATTCATAAAGTTAATGCCAATAAGTATTTTTTTATTTATAGTTTATAAAACTGTTCATACAATCATGAGCAACATGTACATCATAACCTGGTGTGAGAAAACGATTCATTTCTAGGAAAGAGAAAATGTTAATATTTTCCTAAAAGCCAGTGGAATATACCCAACTACTGGCATAACTCTTTTGAGCATGGCAAGGTAGCTTGACAAAGAGTTGACTCAATTGTCTGGACTGGACAATTTTGTTTCAGAGTGGAAACTTTCTTCTTGTGTGCCTATGCCTGGTCCTCTCAAACTCTGATAACCTTTCATTGTAACAATCCACTAAATCATGTGCTTTCTTATTGATGAACGATATAATTTCCAAATCGTCTTTGAGCATAGCACAACCTTTTAAGATTTTGATATGATTTTGGAAAGAGTTGAATTCTTCCTTTAAGATAATCAATAGGGTGAAAGAAAATTTTTCCTACTGGCAAACAATATTAGATTTAACACGTAAATCCATTTGCATTAAATTCGTTTAAAGAACCACAAATCCACAAGTCTCTACACATGAACTTAAAATGATAAATCTGCAAATCAAACCCCAAAAAATATCCAATTATATGTAGCCACTACACTGTGGTCATTTGATAGCCCAAAAGTGAAAATATGTGATCCCAAAATTTTTTTCTTTCATATTAACTTACTGCTCAAGTTGGACTGCAAACTGTGCAACTTTAAGTTGGCACTGGTTAGTTGTACTAGTAACTTCTTCACCTCGATAGAGCTCTGCAACTCACTCAAAATATTCCAAAGCTAGTCCCAATTTTTCTTTAACTTCATATATTTCACCGATTTTCTGTAGAAAACAATATTTTGAATTTCAATAAAAATCCCTATCTAAAACAAATAGGTAAATTTACTCATAACCTAATCATCATAAAGATATTCACAAAATAACCATACAACTTCTGCAATGAATAACTTGTACATCACATCCAACCAAGAAATTTGTAGTTTTAACAACATATCAAAACATATTATCATAAGAATAAGAATCCTTAAACTAATTCAAAGTCAAACGTTAACAACCTCAAAAGATTAGGTTATCCCACAACTAGTTCAAACATTGAATTACCTTGTAGTGTTTTGCAACCATCGACAATCTTCTTATCTCCATGAAGAGATTAATAACCAAACCTAAGCACCTAGCAGCCTCTGCACAACATTAATTAGTAAATCAAGACCACTTCCTATCCAACAATAATAAATGATACCCAACCTTCTCCCATTCTAATATAACCTAAAGAGAAACTACCAAGCAGCAAGAGAGAAATTTAGACACCTTCATTTTGTTGCTGTAAACAAATTGACTTGTTTCCAAAATGAATTCTGAAACTTGCTCTGGCCAAAAGTGTGCAAAAATCCCCAAAAATCAAGACCTTTGAGCAGAGTTTCCAATCTTGAAAAGGTTGCCTTGGCAGCAAAAATGACCTTGTCATCAAACTCTGATATCTACCTTCCAAAACAAGCAATTACCTCCCTAAAAAAATCCTCCTCAAACTTACATCATACCTTTTGATTAAATAAAATAAATAACTCAAAACAAATCCTTTTGATATAAATAATTGGTGGAAGATATCCAAAATAAGCACCCAAAGATTATCTTGTAATAAATAACCCTACGTAGGAAAACACCGATATCTTTGAATTGGTGAAAAGTTGATTTCACCATGATGGGAAATCAATCATATCAACCATGACACTCTCTACCTATTAGGACTATTGCACGATGAATATACCTTTGAAACTTGTCACAAAACCTTGTCTTCTCAATGCTCAAAAAACTGCCACCAAGCAAAATATTTTGTCCCCTATTGCACTAAATTCACGGCGTTAGGACAAACACCTCCATATGGTGTATTTGAGTCTCATGAAGGTTGTCATACTTTGAAATGAGACTGCACCTTTTCCCAAAATCTGATCTGTTGCCCTCTTTAGATTAATGACCATTGTGCCTTAATAGGAGTGTCATCCTTTGTTTGATTTGATTAGTATTCACATAGTGACTAATTTGATCTCATTATGATACTGTTTAACTCACTCCTTTATGAAAATCTACAATTGCTCCTTGATCTAGCTTCCACTGCACTCTCTATCACTAAACAGGATATGGTCTACACTACCTTGTAATTTGTTGTTAGAAGTTTGATATCGGACTTTCTTACATTGATGTTCTTTCACTAACTTCTCACCTCTAAGAAGGTGACTGCTTTCCCTCATGACAGTGACGACTGCGTCAGGAAGTGGATTGTCATTAGCATTTAGGTCTCATTGAGGTTCACAATCATACTAACATCATTTATATCCACACTAGTTACCCCCTTGAACATTGCACAAGAACCTCACATCCTTAAAGCACTGCCCCTATTTTGACCAAAAGGACTGTCACCCAGGCATAACCTCTTCATGATTTACTAAAACTGCCACCTATTATTACTTGACTATCCCTGCATTCAGACTTTGCAAAAAATCATTGTACACTGTTCCAAAATTCAAAACACTACTCCTTAATACATTCACAATGAAGAAATTCTGCCTCAACAATGAGACAAAAGCCATGAAGCCTAGATGCTATTTCAATGTGATAGGGAAAAAGCACCATAATGGTATTATTCAGAGTCTAACCCTCATGAAACCCCCTTGACAAGTTACTACATTGCCCATTACTGTCATTTAAATGAACATGCATGAAATACAAGAATGATGTATCAAGTGATTGCTACCTCCCTCAAAATGGTCAAGGATCTCATTCTCGTAGAGACCATGAAAATCAAGACTAAGTTGGTAAAAGGGATAGACACTTCAACTAAGCATGCTGCCACATTAAAAATTTGCAATAAAGGGTAAAGGCCTAAAGAACTACCTGCTATCATAAACAAATGAATATGTGGGCCATCTTGCAATAAATACACCAAATTTGGTTCTTCCAACATGATTTATAGATTAAGGTCATTAGTAATTATCCACTCTATCAACAAAGAAAACATTAAAAATCATTACACATACCACAGTTATCAAGGGCTTGAAAGATTGTTCTATTATATAGGCAAGAGTTGTACCACTATCTATAATTGTGCCTTGCTTGTCAGTAGTTTCAAACACCTTTGGGCCAATTCCCAAATTTTTACCATCAATATCTATTCTTTTCAAGTTAACATTGTAATGAGACCTGCAAAAGAAGAGGTAGTTCAAACCCAAGAAATGTGAAGAATCAGAAAAACTATGCTTTCCTACCTTTTTCTCTATCTTTTTTCTCTTTTGAAAAGAATGTGTCATGTATTAGATCCATATAGCAATACCTTTATAAAAGTGAGTACATCAAATGGCTTAGTAATGACTAAATCAATTTTGCCTCCCACCATAAGAAAATCTCTATTCAAATTATAATAATGTTGGCAAAGGATCTAAATAGTTCAATGGGACTAGAGTGCATCTACAAGAATGCCAACAACAAATTTTAAAGATACATCATCCAAAATAAACGTCTGAGAATTATACAAAGCTGTATCCAAACATGTGAAAAGGAAAGATCTGAACTTCCTCATTCCCACAAATATGAACTATTAACCCAACAATTTTTTATTTGAAAATATCTTCTAGAGAATAGAAATGGGGACCCTAAATTGTAATCTTCGGTGACACCAAAGAGCTCTTACTAGTGGAAAAAGACAAAGCACTCTAAGAATCCTTCACTAAACAACTAGTTTTTAAAATAAGAAAATATACCTTGCAACTAGAACCCTAGAATGGAATCATTTTAACCAGTTTGGACACTTCTTTGTAACCTGAACATTGCTAAACATAAGTCGGATATTGAGTGGTGTGGGTTGGAGGACAATGGAAACTGAGTCTACATTTGACATCATGGATATCAATAGTAGCTACAGGTTGTTTCAAGCAACTACAAAGAAAGTATAATAATGTCCATAAATGACCAAAATTTCTAGTAGTAAGTGCAAAGTCATTGAAACTGAGCTCCAACATCTAAAAGAAACAGACTCAACATGCTAAAAGCTGGAAGCACAACAATAAAAGATTCTAACTAAATGTGGAGGTGAACCCAAAACAAGTCTAAACATGTCAGTAAATACAATAGCAAGCATTACAAACATTACAAGCCATGTGAAAAGAGGTGTTACCAAAGAAGATAAAGCTAAGGGAGTACTTGTTTGGAGACAAAAAGTTGACCCCTATCTGCATCTGAATGCAATGAGACAAAGATTTCCACCACCATGAATGAGCCACCCTCAAATCAAATAGGTCAGTCTTGGACTAGGTGAGTATTGGGGGTGCAAGTAATGGCTCTTAGCAACTCTCCTAGCATCCACATATCATTTATCCTCCAGAAGTAGAGAAGAAGCTGGTAATTTGTACCTATGTAGATCTCTGAGATATGCAAAGTATCTACCCCTCTATCCCAAAGAGAAATGCACACAACAGATCTAGAGTGAGAAAAGATGTGCATTCCACATCAAAAGGCAATCACCACTACCTATCTAGTGCAAGGGAAAGGAGGATGTTGATACCACATCCGAAAATATATCAAATATATCAACTATATCAAGAATTAAGGTAGTAAAAAGGAAAGGAATGAAGATGTACATGGAGAGAGGTACAATTGTTGGCATTCATCGATTGAAAAAAAATTGATTAATTCTTTTAATCAATGTCCCTATTGACAATTTCAAGGCTTTTGTAGTGGAGATGGAAGAAAACTGGTTTTTGTAATCATTGAAATATCAGGGATGGAAAGAAGACAATCTAATTTGGTTTGTGAAAAGAGAGAAATATCAAGGTAAATGTGGATGTGTTTTGCAGACTTGGAACCTTCCTTATAATAAACATCAATTTGGTTGATATATACATTATGAGTGAAGGATTGACTCCCAACTTTCCACTTCTATTTGCAACTCTTGTGAGATAAATGTTGTGTAAGGGGAAAAGAGGTTATCTAAGGAGGGTGATCTAACTGTTCAAGACAACCTAAAGACAGGGCAGATAAATTTACTGCATAAATGATCTACAAGGGGATGGATGTATAGATAGCATGAAGGCAGGCATGGTAACTAAGGTGGAAGGCAACATATTGATATTGGAGATATGTTATGGTAGACAGCTATTGACCTGCATGAGGAAAGACAAGCTAGTCAAGAATAGTGTACAAACAACATAATATGAGGATGGCATAGCATGACAGCCGCTTCATGAAGACAACCTATGGAGTGCAGTCAACCACAATAACCAAAGATGATTGCTAAGTTTGGGCAAGATGATGGTGATTTGTCGTGCCTACCAATCCCAAGAAATGAGACACTTTGCACATACAAAGGCTAAATACAGAGGTCGTGATGATAGCATCACATCCTCAGAACAACAAAGGAACTACAAACCTATGATATGAAATGGCCAGTGTGTGTATCAACAATGGAGGCTCATACAGCTGCCACCAACATTCTGGGTTCTCTTGCACCAAAGTCTCCCTATCTATCTTTGTCAAACTCATGTAACCCTTTAGTTTGATAAATCTGGTTCACTCATGTTAAAACTATATGGCTTCCTCTTAGTTGTACATCTTCTTAATGGATTTCACGAAGACCTTCTTTACTCATGTTGAACTAATGTGGCTTCCTCTAATTGAAGAGAGGAATTTACTCACACATTGTTCCAGTATGAGTTGTTCAGAAAAGGGAAAATTAAAAGCTAAGTTTTTGGCACCCACCATGGGGCATGAGTAGGAATAAGAAAAAATCGTGGATAGTTTAAGATGCTTTGCATTCACCCTAAAGAAAAGTTCTGCACATTGGAGAGCAACAACTGTCATTCTAGACAGAGAAAAAAGAAAAGTTGACTTTGCAGCAGGGAGACCGATTGTGCCTCCTTCTGCCAAGAATTAAAGAGATGTGGCATTATAAAGTTTACACAAGGTCTTGAAAGAAAGCAGGCTCTGATGAATTTGCTTTTGCAGCTTTTTAACAATTAGCCTCAAGAGGAGGATCACTTCCATCCATCCCTGATCTCATTGGAGTAATTTTTCCTTTGGATAAAGAACCTCTCAATCATGCAATGGTTGATCACGACAATAGTTACAACAATGACATTCCACCTCTTCCCTTAAAATGAATAAATATCCTAATCCATTAATTATAATGTTTGAAAATACTTGGAAAGATGTTATACACAAAATGAGAAAAAGAATACATACTAATCAAAAGTCTCGGCTTTTCATTTCATGTCAAAAGCCAAGAAAATAGGGTTGACATGCTTTGGTAAAAGATCTTGTTGTTGCCTTTTGTCCTTAAGCCATTGTTCAACATCATTACACTCATTGACAACCTATCATAACAACATAAAAACATGCAACACAAAAGAAGCTAATGAAATGATGGATTAAACACCATAACAAGAGGAAAAAATACAATATTTACATCAAACGTCTGAAAATGTAGTTTTTTACTTAAAATGAGAAAGGAGTAACCACAAAAAAACATGTATTAAGAAAGGAGATTCACTGTGATCAAATTTTGGATCTATGAAAATAGCCACTTCTCTATAACTAGTGAAGCAGTGTTCAAGTTATCTTATTACTGGTTTTGTTCCCAAATCTTTCTTCTAATGCTCATCAATTAGATCACCAAACTGAATTTTACATTTACTAATAATCAGTTTCTCAGTTACTATAAATGTAGCTATAACATCTTTTCACTTTTTACTCAACTCTCGAATTGGTATGTGAAATAACATGACCCAGTTGGTCATCTTCACCATATTTTCCCTAAGACTTAGAATGATATAGTTCAATGAATGCTTTACCTTTAAATACACATGAATTCTGTTGCAACCAAACATTACAATAGATGAATATTTAACTATCCACCAAATAAAATTTGAGATGTATGATTGATGATGAACGGAGATTCACTTACTAATTAATAAAATAAATTTGGTAAATCAGTGAGAATCACATCCACATATGTGAGTTTTCTGGACAAACTACATAGGCTCTTTTATGTGATCTTATCTAGAAAATAACATCCATACTAGTCACTCGTGAAGACACCCAATCAAATGACTGGAATTTCTGTAAATTACAAATTGTTGTGTATGCTTATGATGCCTTTGAAGTCAGATAAAACATTAAGCTACTTCCCTGTGGTTATTTGTGCCTAGAGACATGGTAATCTCACCAAGCATAGATCTTTTCTTATCTAATAAGAGGTGAGTTGGAAGATATAGTTTTCTTATGACTGTAATGAGGAGTAGGGGCAATCCTTCGTTGCAAGAAAGACAAAATAATGCATCACATTGAAGTATAATCAATGACATTTATGACTGTGTTGTGACAGTCATGGAGAGAGATTAAAATGGACAGCCAATGCATGACAGTAGGGTAGAGGTGATAGAGAGCGACCCTTAATTATTAGGTTTCCATCAAATATTCAAGTTAAGGACACAAATTAGAATGAAGAGGACATCAACAGTCCAAAAGGGCAGAGATTAAAATGGAAAAATAAATGGTGCATGACAAGTAAAGGACAACCAATCATGATTAAGGATAGTGAATTAAAGGTAGGCAAGAAGCAAGTATATCAAATCTTCCAATTTAATTAACAGAGGGTGAGATAAATTCCAAGTTGAAAATCACCAATCCTTAAAGACAATGGCAGGTCTGTAATAAGGTCAAGAGATAGTCACCACATGTCACAAAGGGGTTAAGGGAAGATGCACATTGTGAGGGAATGAAAGCAGCCAAGATCTGTGGAGATGTAAAAGAGTAATAGATAACCTTCATGTATAGTCATCAAGAGAGAAAACACAACCATCCACGGAAAGAGCAAGCAAGAATGTCAAGGACAGTCACTTTAACGAGATCTATGAAAGGAAGGCAGTCACCAATCATGGGTGCTCCACTTCAAAAACTTTCTAATGGAAGGTCATAATTGTCTTAAGGGAGTCTCCAAAAGATAAGGGGCAGTCATGAGTTTTAACAAAGAAGGCTTCAATTATGACAGTCAAATCAAAAGGTAGAGATTTATTTAATAAACAGTGGCAACCAATATAACTCTGTTTCACATAAGGTAGAGATTTATTTAATAAACAGTGGCAATCAATATTGCCCTTACAATTTATAACACTCTACAAACTCTTTATATAAAGTTACTACAAAGTAATAATATTATTAAGAAACCCTATTCTTAAAGCCTGAACCAACCCCCAAAAGAAAATGAGAAATAAATCTTATTTATTCATTTATTATTATTTTTTTCATTTACCATTTTTTTTAATAAATTATTGTATCCCAAGGGTTCATACTCATAATCAAATCAAGGATTACACAACATTTAGCTAATCCTTCTACCCTCTACAAGAAAATTAGAAGGAAGGTTTCAATGCGTGTATTCAAGCTCTAAGGTTCAACTTCATTTCAATCCAGATTTGAAATTTCACTTAATTATGATGGTACACAAAAATAATATTAATTGATCTAAATGAGACCACTTTCACTCAGAAACAAACAAGCTATACTCAATCAAAAAAATGGAAGCCATATAAATAAATGCAACAGACCGGTCTGAAAAGATAAACTAGTGTAAGACAAGATGCAGTCTTCTCAATAGTTTAATTTTGTTTTCAATGCAGGGATTCAAACACTAACAGAGCAATAAATAAAAGGAATTAATTTCAACAGAAAAACATGATGTCAAGCGATGAACTGATTGTCATAAATGACTAACAAATAATCTTGGCCACAAAGACCCAAGGTTTCAAGCCCTTGCTCAAAATACATTTTCCTAATCAGGTTGCAAGAAATCAGCTCAAAGATAACCATCACATAAAGATGGTGCAGGAACAATATTTATTAAAATGTTATAATTTTTAAGTTAAATATAAGCATGTTTTTATCAAATTTGAAGATTAATTAACATATACATGGGAGATTTATTATTAACCAGCAAAATCAACAAATTCTATTGGATTTGGTTCAATTTCCCTTTGAACTAGATTTAATATTTAGTAAAAAAAATTATATTTTTTTCTAAATTGCAACTATGTTCCAGAACTTGTCTAGTCTGCTTTGTCTTGCTATCCTATTTGTTCTTTAAATGTTTGCAAGATCATAGAAGAAGGACCTTGAAAAAATTCATCATGGTGTAAGAAAGAAGTTCTTAATGGCGAAAATTGCTAAGACTAAGATCAAGAATGCACTTCGATGCAAAGGAGACAAAATCAAAGGTAACTTTCACAATAGTGTACCTATGAGGAAAAACATAGGGTTGAGGTGCACTCTTCATGAAGAATTTATATTCTTACCAAGGACACACCTGTACAAGAGATTCAAATTCCAAAAGAGGCTGAAAGATAGTGCATTCTATAGTGCAAGTTGTGCAGGCTACTTATTATATTAATCTTCCAATTAAGAAATATTATATGTTTGACAAGAATACAACTTTCTATTTAGTTGATATTTATGACAAAAGGCTTAACTATACGTCCTATGGTCCATGTGATCAATAAAAAAACTTACCAGTACACTGGATGTCATGCATGTGCCACTGCTTAGTGGTTGAGAAATTGTAATTTTGAATCAGATATTTAGTTGGGTTGGAATTCAATCGGTTGAGTTTAATTGGTGACGATAATGGTATGTTTTATAATCATTTCATTTATCAAGATTTATAATTTTTTATAAGTTCAATTGAATTAGATAGCTCCCCTCAATTTATGACAGAGCAGTTGAAGATCAACTTTTGATTGTGATGTTGTTCCCTCATAATATTGTAGCCTGTTGTTTGAAAATAAAGATATTAGTATCTAAATAATCTAAACTTACAATTTTTTTCACATTTGTTCTTTAATTTTAATCTTAATTCATTGTTTAATTGAAATTACGTTCTTTAATATAAATGGAAAATCTCATTTTATGTTATTATTAATAACCCAAAGTTGAAGTAATGTAAATCCAGAGAGGTCAGTAGTTTGTTCATGGACTCTAGGTCTATCAAACACAATTCTAACAGTGGCAATCTCTTTGTATTTAACTATTTTATCTTTTAAAAATTGAAAGCATCTAATTGCCTAATAGACTATTCAGGTTATGCAAACTGAGAATCTTTAAAAGTTGGATGGCTTTATCCTTTTTGGGAAAAAGAAAAGGTTTTCACTGGAAATACAATTTTTTAAAAGAAAATGTGATGGACCAAACCATTTTCAGTTATCTCAGGGTTCAATTTTTTTGAATAGTACCCCCTCAATTTTAGTGGAATTTATAATTGGTGTCTCAACATGCATTCCCCTTTTCAAGACCTTATACCATTAGACATAGCACTCAAAAGTTCATGAGTTAATTGTAGACTTCACTGCCATCGTCTCTGACCATACAGAAAGTAGGAAAAATTGGATTCATTTACACCAGAGGCAGGATGAAATGGCTCTGATTGAGTTGTAAAGTTGTCCAGACAGGATGGTGCACATTAGAGTTACAACGTCAGATATTTAGACCCACATTGGCTATCAATTAAGGATCCATCTCTCAAATCATAGTGTATGTTCTTCCCACCTCTTGTATACTTTCACAACTTATTGAGTCTCTTTTCTTAAGATCCAAATATGTATACTCACTTTGAATTTCCTATTTATTTGCAGAAAAGAAGAAATCTGGTGATTTCTCTTCAAGTTCATGATTCAGATTTATCATATGTTACAGAGCACAGACACATTCACCTTAAGTAAATGTATGAACCAGGAACATCCTACGGTGTAACAACACTGGGTGTTGAATACAAAGGACTTATGCTATCACCCTAATCATTATGTAAATATCTGAATCGGGAAGGCTGTGGTGTGACAAGTTTGGCACCTAAAGCACATATGAAATATCCAGAGGTTGCTCTTTCCTCTGAAGTGTGGCTAGTAAGGAATCAGCTACATAATAGCTGGTAATGCTAAATAAGTTGTATATAACAAATAATATGTGTTGCTTTTTTATAATGGAATTTCGGTTATGATGAAACCGATTCTTCTTACTTGACAAAGCATTGGATTGAAACTTGATTGTGGCAACATCAAAATTTGGTTCACTTCACTTCTATAGCAGCTTGCACTTTTTATTTTTATCTTTATGCACTATATTTGACATGAAATAACAAAATCAGTCCTCTATTTTTATTAATATTACAATTTTTTAATCTTTGCAAGTTTTGGTCTATTTTTTATGTCTTCAACCAAGGTAATTGAATTCCATTTCTACTTTTGCTATCATATTTGGCTTTTCAAAATAATTGCATGTTTGTGAGTATACAAAAGTAATCTTTAAAGTTAGATGTATTTTAGTTTCTAGTTTCCTTAGCTAAGGAATTAACATCTTAAGTTGTAGAACTGTGATATATTAACTACTGTGTCAAATAAAGGGAAAATGTGATCTGCAAATTGAATTTCTACTATTGCCCGGTTTCCCTGTATAAAATTGTATAGACACAACCATGTCAAGTAAGAATGGTAGTTGATTACAAACCATGTCAAGTAAGAATGGTAGTTGATTACAAATAAGATCTATACAACTCTACACATTTAAAAATTAAAAGTATACTAGGAATTTTCTTTTTCCCTAGAAACAAACCAATGTTGATTCAAAATCCATGATTTGAAAAGAAAGAATGCATGTGGTAAATCTAAATTGAAAAACATTAATGTCCACTTATAATTATTGGAAAGATATAATAAAAAAGGTGCAGTACTTGCCATTGCAGCCACTCCAATTCTCTGAATGTCAGAAATAATTTTGTAAGATTCAATTCATATAAATTTCTAGAAAGCAGTTTTTTAGAGCATGCCTTAAACAAACATAGGAATTTTTCCTAAACTAAAGTGCTTTCGAAATAAGGAAAGCTTTCATCTTGATTGTAAAATATGCCAAAGACAAATATTAGAAAAATTATATCTCCACGACAGTCATTAATTTTGCTGCACAAACATAGTGTTATTTGCAGCAACAAGAATAGCTTTCCTGGACTACAGGCTTTGGAAATAGATATGTAACAACAAGAATTTCTTGGTTATAACTTCTGATGTTTGCATTGTTATTGCTAAATTCAGTATATTTTTAGGCAGCAACAAGAATTTCTTGGTTATAACTTCTGATGTTTGCATTGTTATTGCTAAATTCAGTATATTTTTAGGCTTAGGTTGCTTTAATGTGCCTTTAATAAAAAATTGGCAGAATCAATCAATTTATGTGAAGGCTTGATTGAATTTGAGACAATATTTGAATAATAGAGTGAGGTGAGTAATAGCAAGCCTTCATACCAATTACACCAAGGGTTGATTGAGAGAATATTTTAATGATAGGGTGAGGTTGAGCAATGGCAAGCCTTCTTCTCATTGAAGTTCATTTTAGGCTCTTTAAATTCGATTGATATAGTGAAGGTTGAGGGTTTATCTTTAATTGTAAAACAGTTTTTCCTCGACTAATTGAAAAAATATTTTTCTATTGGTTTGCTAATTTACTCCCAAGAAAGATTTTTGCTACTATGGTTCATGTTGCTAAGATAACTGTTAGTTATAATAGAACAAATGTGCAGCTTGTGTTGGTCAGTTGGATTAATTTCATTTTCAAAGACAATTCTATATAAGAATCATTTTGCTATCCAATTAGCAGATACAAAGAAACAAAAGATTTTCACACAATCATATATCCTAGTAACCTTTTGCAAGCACCTTGATGATATAGAACATGTATAATTCAATATTTTAGTATTTACCATATTCATTGATAGGAGCATCATAATCATAACTTGTAGCAATGAAGTGACCTCCTGTTGTGCGACCAAAGTTTGTTCTACCATGATACTGCGAACACAGAAACATGTTGTGTATGTTATTTTTGTCTCGTGGTACCTTCCATGTTTGGAATATATTATTTTAAATAGAATATATCTATGTTTTAATAGAAGTAAGAATCAAAGCCATAGTATTAAAGCATATAAATTCACTATATGAAACAAGCATACCATATAATAATTTTGAAATGTGCCCCCCCTTTGGTAGAACTGTGCAACAAAAGCAAGGTCCTCTATAGGCCTATAAGGAACACGACTCCCAAATGACAGAACGCTGCCAATAAATTGACAAATAAATATGTATACAATATTTTAGGAGTTTGCATTGAATATATATATATAAGTCAAATACAAACATGTGCACATAAGGCAGCTATAAATAGCTTTCTTGCAAGACCTTGAAATATTCTACACTTTCTTGATTCATTTTCCCTAAAAATACAGATTCTAACCAGATGAGTATGCTACCACCCACTCCAGTTTTTTGTCCACATTTTGGGCTTGCTTGGAGAATTTGGAGTAAACACATCAAAGTAGAACCCATTACAAGTGTTGATCTGCAAATGCAAAAGCTCAAGGACAAAAACATTATTTAGTTTCTAATGCAATGCTCACAAAGAACTCTATGGCAGAACAATTTTATAAATGTCTTTTCTATTTTTTACTATGGTCTTGCCCTATGTGTTTTACCAAATTCAAGACGTAAGTATCAAAAGTATATATCATAAGTGCCAGAATAAAATAGTCCGCACACAATATTATTATGATCACAATAGCCTGTCAATAAGATGCTTGCAAAAGTAGCTTGATATAAACACAAACCAAAGAGGTTAAAAATATACTCACAACTGGATTAGGAGCATCTTCTTGTTGACACATCACCGGAGGGACTCTTGTGTCTAGACCAACTGCCATGGATGCTGCCCATTTTACATATTGCTTGTTTGCTTCTCCATAAGGTCCAACAATGTTGCCATACTCATTTTCTATTTGCAATATGAGATAAATTGCATTAGATTAATAACCTGCAAACTAAGTAGCTATCTTGTTTTTGTTCTTATAGGCTTTCTCTAGTAAAGTAAGGTAGCAAGCATGCAGATTTTACTAAATGGACACTATTGAAAAGAATCCCTACATTGAATCATGTGCTTAAAGCACTGTACCGAAGACGTCAACAATTGAGGCCCAAACCATGTCAGGTCCACCAAACTACCGCATGGAGACAACATTTATTTTAACAGATTAGGCTATATAAATATTGGGAATTGATTGTTCAAGTAAACCCTAGAAGTCTCTATTTTGCAACCAGCACTGGTGTTTAATTTAATCTAATGAATGGTTAAACACGCAGAGAATTGTGAATTAATGTTTATTGTTTTCCAGGTTATAAACATTGGGATGAGAAACATAACAAAAAGACAAAAACATGGGGCACACCTGGTGTGTTGTTGAAAGGCCCTTTGTAGAAGCTTTATTGTTGTCACTTGCCAAAGATCATGGACTCGTGACTTGCTCTTCGCTCTTTTGATTTTCTGAAAAGCCCCTTGTCATTATTGGAAAACCCCATTTGTTGTGATTCCTGTGTTGTTCATGTTCTCTGTGCCCATTGTGTCGTGCCTCTGTTCCTCATGCTTCTATTCTTTTGTTCCTGTTCTTTGATTCTTCTTGTGTTCTGTTTGTTTGTAAAGGACGGTTGTGGCTTACTCTGCAAGTTATTCAAAGAAGAAGCTTCATAAAAAAAAGGAAAATGCATGTCGAAAATGCATGGCAAATATTGAGGGAGGGAAAATGAAAAAAAGAGAGAAATAAAAAATTAATTTTATTTATTTATTTATTTATGTATTTATTGTCTTGATTTAAGACAATTAAAATATTAAAAATATGTTTAAGACAAAATTAATATTTCGTCATTATGTAGTAGTGTTTGGTCTTCGAGGTCTTTTATCTGTGATTGTGATCGTTCCCTGTGAACGTCTTGGGACTTGGAAATAGTGAATCCCCTCTACATTTTTAAAGATTGGATTGTATATAAAGCGTGAGAAAACTAGTCTTAAGAAAGTCTATTAGAACTTTTTCGGTAACGCAAAATGATGTCAACATCATCCGTTTCTTCATTGCTTTTTTTTGAAAAAAATTATGGTGAGTTGTTAAAACCAGCTTAACACGAGAAAAAAACTAAGAAATCAAATTTAACGTGAAATTTTAGTAAGAATTTGAATGGTAGTTACTAGGAGATGTCTACATGGAAGGGAAATTTAAAGGAAGAATAGTTGGACTATACAATCGGAGTGTCATTTTCCTTTCCAGGCATTTTTTCCAACAATTGTCCAAATTTGTCTTCAACTTTTTATCAACTGGCCACGTGAAATGTCCGCTCTTGTCGTTGATGAGCAAATTTTAAAATGAAGGGCACTGTGTAGTTACTTGTTGCCAGGTAAGGTGGAAAATGAAGCGCACTGTTTGCTATGTGAAATGTACTTACATATTATTTGAGCATTAAATGACGCTTAAATATTTCGTAAACAAAATACGGCATATGCAACTGTAATTGACAGCTCTTAAACCTGTACACAATCAATGCGCCCTTGATTTATATTTTAATCTAATTTTCGTACTCCAACTTCACTGTTATCCATTGACTTTGAGAGGATTAAACAAAATGTATGCTTTTGATCTAAAAAGCAACCAATCATGTGATACCACATCAGCGCTCAACTACTCATGATGTAATGCACGAGAATTGGTCTCACTATTTTTTGGGGTCTTTTTGGACACCTTGACAAAAACGCATGCTGATGTGGCATCATATTTGATGATGTGGCCCTGAAACCTTAGTTATAAGCAAAGAACTTGCCAAGTAAGCTGCTGTAAAAAATTGGGAGTGATTTGAAATTTTGACGTAGGATAATTAGAAGCGCAAAGTTAGGGTGCACGACTACTGGGCCCTCTCCCCTACAGTGGATTTACAATGGGCGGTTTAAAAAAGACGGCACTGTCTATAGAGGCCACAAAATGCACTGGATGGATCCGTAACCGTCAGAAACCCTGAAGCCCGTAGAAGGCCCGTATCTGTCAGAGGGGAGTGTTTTCACGTGTGTACTGGGAATTTAAACCCTACAATTTTTTAATATTTTCTGTTCAAATGCCAAAAAAAATCTAAGTTACTTTCATACTGTAAATATATATTTTCTATATATTATTTTTTAATATATATTTTTTAATATATATTTATATAATATATAATAAATTTATACGAATTAAAAATAATAATAATAAATTTTAATATTTTTTATATATTTTTTAATATATATTTTATATTATATATAAAAAAAAGAGTTTTATATATAATGTAAATTATATATTAAAAATTAATATAAAAAATGTTATATTAAAAATTATATTATATTTATATAATAATATATAATAAAATATACATTTTTATTATATATTATATAAATATACTTCTTTTAATATATATTTTATATTATACATAAAACCCCTCTTTTTATATATAATATAATATAAATTGTATATTAAAAAGTAATATCAAAAAATATTACTTTTTAATATAGAATTTATATTATATTATATATAAAAAGAGGGTTTTATATAATATATTAAAAGATAATATATTTATATAATATATAATAAAACCCTTTTTTATATATAATATAAAATATATATTAAAAAATATATAAAAATATTAAAATTTGTTATTATTCTTTTTAATTCGTATAAATTTATTATATATTATATAAATATAATATAAAAAATATTTATTAAAAAATAATATATTGACACTCCCCAAGCTTCTCACGGATACGGGCCTTCTGACAGCTACGGGCTTCAGTGCTTCTGACGGGTACGGATCTGTCCAGTGCATTTTGTGGCCTCTATAGACAGTGCCAAAAAAGACTTGTTTGGTGGGTAAGGTGCATTTTTCAAAATAAAGACAATAAGACGGGCGGAAAAGGCGGCTAACATAGAAAAGAAATAAACGTAGATGGATGGATCTATCAGAAGCGTTGTCCGATTGCTTCAACCTTTATAACATGAAATAATGTGAGGTTTTAAGGAAAATAATAACGTACATTCAAAACTGCCTTACCTTAGTCACGTACATAAACATCAATCAAACTTTCTTTAGCTGGCTCCAACCCCACTTTAATGAGACACATGGTGCTCGTCATTATAGTTACCACCGACAATTAAATAATGACGTACATTCAAAACTACCTTACCTTAGTCACATACATAAACACATAAACATCAATCAAACTTTCTTTAGCTGGCTCCAACCCCACTTTAATGAGACACATGGTGCTCGTCATAATAGTTACCACCGACAATTAAATAATAACGTACATTCAAAACTGCCTTACCTTATTCACAGAGATAAATATCAATCAAACTTTCTTTAGCTAGCTCCAACCCCACGTTAATGAGACACATGGTGCTCGTCATAATAGTTACCACCGACGATTAATGTAGAACAACTTATTAATGCTCAGGCCAGGTAAGACCGTCTATCATTCCAGTTCACTTTTGCCGTTTCACAGTATTCTGCAACCAGCCCTCAGCAAAAACTTGGTAGTGGCGCTTGCTGGCTCTACTTTCAGCTCAGATTTCATCCGGGTACATTTTCAAAACCGAATTTTGCATGTCTAGCAATATCATTCTACTTGTGCTCATTGTCTATATCTGTCATGCATCAATACGTTATTCCCTCCCCTGTTGTGCTTACAAAACGATTTACTCTGCCTGTTACAATTTCAGATGGCTTAGAAACTGGATGGTAGGTCCAGAAATTTTACATATAGTTGGTACAACTATTTTCTGTTTATATCACCCCTTCTGCAAGGCAAGCCCGATGCGGAAAAACACTTCCAAATCGCACCAGCGTCCTACCTTAAGAGGTTGCATTGGCAGCATCCTGTGTCTCAACTCTAACCCATAGCCACCTTTTCCCAGTATCTCTATTTTCTTATATATTCTCGACTTATCTCGTCGTTTGTCTTAATCTTTTTTGCATGAAATTGGGTTTTGTTTATCATAGAAACCCCTTTGGCTATGGTATATTAATCACCAAGGATCATAGAGTGAGTTTGTTTCATCACTACTTTTATTTAACTATATTGTATGGCAATATTGATACTCTTTTCTCGATTGAAGAAGAGTTTGTACAGTTAATTTTACTTAATATTTTCTGGCAATTGTTGTACCAGAAAAATATTTTTAATTTTTAATTTTATTAAATTTTAGTTCAATTGTGTTAAATACTGTGCAAGAAATAATAGTATCCCAAAACATTTGAGCAGCACTTTGTTAAAGTTTATGAAGAATGATGTAAATATAATTATACTAATATCATTTTGTGGTAGCTTTGAATGAAATAAATTCATGGCTTTATAATTGTTTTTAAAAAAATATCTTTTCTATTCTTGATTAGTTCTTTGTGTAATCTTGTTGACACTTTATGCAAACCAGAAACATTCAATAAAGTATTGTTGAGAGCCCATGTTCTCTAAAGCTTCTGATTTGATATTGATTTTTGATTTTTGATAATATGGGAGAGATCCAGTAGTTGAATGTTCAACTATTAGTTGAGCACCCTAACTTTGCATTTCTAATTATTCAACATGGAAATTTCAAAACACTTTCAATTTTAGGACCAGCAGCTTATCAAGTCCTCTCTTTAGGACCACATTGTCAAATATGATGCCACATCAACATGTTTGTTAAGATGTAGTTGACCAATACTTATACATTCATATCATGAGTAGTTGAGCATTATGTAACATCACATGATTGATTGCTTTTTAAATCAAAGGAATACATTTTATTTAATTATTATGTGGAAGAGTCTAAATATTTGAGACTTCGACTTCGAAGCTCATTTTGTCCTTAAACGGTTTAAAGAATGGAGGGTGAGGGCATATGGTTGACAGTTTGGCCCCGTTAATTACGACGAAAGCGTTCCCTCTATGAGATTGATCGAACTTCTTTTGCCTCTCGATGGTTTAGATTGTCTACCACACAATGCAAAACGATTCTGAATATTCTGCCCGTCCATTTTACATTGTAGTTTTTTATCCACTGTATTCATTACTTCTAGCGGCGCCGTGTTTGATGATCTGCGATTTTCTGTATGCACAACTTTACTAATAAGTACTGCTTGCCCGCCATTGTACGGCTATTTTGCCTGCAAATATCTTGGTGGCAGTCTCACCCAGCTGCCGGTCCACCATATATTAATAATATCTACATGAATGAGATGTTTTGTTAAATACTTCTTGGCACCGAAGACACTAAGATCCTACAGAATTCTACTTCAGACTTTGAAGGCGGTGGTGCGCTTTGTTTTTAATCAGGTCTGCTTCTGCGCTTTCATCCTTTCATTGTCATTTATATTCCCATGATAACTTTTTATTATTGGTACCCTGATTTTTCCCTTTCTGTGCATCAAAAATCAGCTTCACTATTTATTTGGTTTCTGGATCAAAAGATTCACCGACTTTACATAGTTGCACTTCACAGTAATAGCCAGGCCTATCATAAACATGCCTACCCAAAAGTTTAGGAGATAGATATAATCCTCCCAGCCTCCAAAATGACATGCTTTGTGTATGATTCCACAAAATCCCCTTTCCATTATGATTGTATTCGATAGATGTTTGTACCCTTTTTGAAAGCTCCCATTTTTGGCAGAAGCTGGGAGAACGATGGCACAGGTCATGTAGCTTGCCTCAGACAAACTCTGTAGGATTCATCAAAGCTCATATGCTGTGGAAAATTTTCATTATTTTCAGACCACCATCACAATAACTGCAGCCCGAGCTTTTGTAGCAAACCTTTTCTGTCATCTGTGCTCACCATGCCATCCCTATTGCTGCCCAAAACATGGATAATTGTAGCCAGGTCCCATTTTTTAATGTTCCGCAAGAACTTTTCACTCTGAGAAGAGTATCACCCACCTCATCATTTATAGATACA
Organism: Sequoia sempervirens; assembly: GCA_007258455.2. NCBI lineage: Eukaryota > Viridiplantae > Streptophyta > Pinopsida > Cupressales > Cupressaceae > Sequoia > Sequoia sempervirens. The sequence continues at coordinate 1,276,885 of VDFB02086081.1, forward strand.
GACGTTGGAGATCGCTCATCTCGTATGAATTGAAAGCCTTCCCCAATGCCAATGCTGAAGATTCCACTTTTAAAGATCTGCATGGCAACAACACAGTAGAATTGCTGGAGACAACTCAGGGGTAAGGATATAATATTTTCCTAGCACACATAGAAAACAAAATCCTTTTCTTATACCCTAGAGTTAGAATCAAATTTTGAAATACATACCTTGGGGTTTCAAGATTGCTGGCAAAATTTTATCAAGAATCCGAGCTGCATTGCATCTACAATCAAGTTGGCATTGTCAGTGCACATTATACAACTAATTGAAACTGATACGGGATTGACAAATTCTTTGATTCACTGCATATTTGGGGAGACAGGGAATGTGCTTTTCAAACTAACATTGGCGTAGGTATAGCTATCTCGTCCCATTATCCATGCTAGCCTGCAGGATCTGATATTTTGCCTTGGGCCCGTCTTTGAACATTTATGGAGCATCTTTTCCAAGTCACAATACCTACCTGGCTTATGACGGAAAAAAATATTACTTGTCAAATAATGTTGCATGACTATAAATATTACAAATAAGCAAACAAATTACAATTAACTTATGTATGGGACGGTGTACATGCATATGGTATTAAAAGAGTAATTTTCTTTAACTGGAAAAATAAAACAAAGTTAAATTACAGAACAGCTGAAATAACAGCAACAGATACTAGAGACATAGTAATTGCAAACCAAGAAGTTCACCAGTGTTTATCAAAGTCCCTGCCATTAAAATCGCAGAGGCAGTTACACCACTTGTCATTGGTCTGATGACTATCCATATTTTCCTTTCCTCGACATGTTGTTGCATAATCCCAGGTTTCGGTTTGGAGAATCCTGCCCTTTACATCCTCTTTGAGTATGCCTCTGGAGCTCCACTTTAGTTTTCCTACAAAGATCTGCAACGATGTACAAAGAATTTGACAGGCAAGGTAGGTTCGGGTGGGTTTGGGACATTTATACCGGTGAATTGCCAAACAAGGTCATGTTTGCATTCATGCAACTGGAAGCAATTGAGCAAGGGGAGAAGCAATTTCACATGGAGGTAGCAACTATCAGCGGCACCCAAAAGACACTAGATTGGGACTCCCGGTTTGACATAGACTTTGGAACTACAAAGGATATTGCCTACTTGCATGAGGAGTGCAGGGATTGTATTGTTCATTCTGGTATTAAACCAGAGAATATAATCTTAGATGAAAATTTCAATGCTAAGGTCTCTGATGTCTGTGCAGTTATGACATGGTTCTACTGGGGATTTTAAGTGGTGGAAGAAATTTATAATCATATTCGATATGCATGCAAAAAATGAAACTTAGTCAAGGCACTTGGACGGCTTACCTGTCCCCATGCAACTGTGGGAGTGTAGACAAAACACATGAGCCGATGAACAGAGTTAAACGTGGACTGTTTGCAAAACTCAAGACACCACACTTGTCAAATGCATTTGCGTTTTTTGTGCCCCACATTTTATAAGGGCATTTTGTCATATAGATTCAATGTCTTATCTATGCCTCGACCACTTATTCCTTTTTAAGTTTAGCAAAGCTTGTCGTGCCAGGAAAGCTTAATTCGCAATCATTTCTATTATACGGTGGCCATAGAATAGTGAAGTTCCTATGACCATTTCGAGTCTTCTTTTCTTTACTGCCTTACCTACGGCTAGCATTCACAAGGCCAGACCTGCCTGAGTGGTTACTTTTTTTATCTTAAACCAGATTGTGTAAATCTTATTGGTTTAACTAAATTCCCTCCCACCCGGGTGGGAATTGCGCTTTAGCCCCCCTGGGTGGGAGGCCCCTACTTGGTAAGACATAGCGGCCTGATTACAGACCAATATAATACATACGGGAAAAATACTTATAACCCACAGTATGCATGACTTGGCTCAAACTTGTTAGATTTCCCTAGTGTACAGTTCACAGATTTAACACTTATACTCTGTTACAAACAGTAGCACTCTTAGGTATATTTATTTGTTTCTTCCTCTGTTTTTTTCTCTCTATTCAGGGGCATGGGTACGAATGTATTTGTACGTACAGTTGGTTTATCTCACCAAAGAATATGCTCAGCGAATCCATTCGTTTTAAGGGGAAAACTTAACACAAGACATTATTACAGGAACTTGTAATATATGTATTTCCTACAGAGATACATTATACAAATGATATTCATTTAAGCCCCATTTAGATAGTTTCTTTTCTACGTACACCGGTGAATTAGCTTATGCGGTAGATATCATCTAGAATTTTCATTCCCACTATGGGTTCAATACACACAATTTCAATTGTAAGAGAGGATTCAATAGTTGAGCACCCTAACTTCGCGCTTCTAATTATTCTACGTGGAAATTTCAAATCACTCCCAAATTTTTACAGCAGCTTACTTGACAAGTCCCTTGTTTATAGCTTCTATTCAGGGCCACACCATCAAATACGATGCCACATCAGCATTCTTTTGTCAAGATGTAGTTGACCAAAACTTTTGTTTTTTTTTATACTCAGGAGGTATCTCCAACTAAGGCCCAGCGATTCCCACAGCCTTAGCTCAACCATACCGACCGTTCGGGCTGCGGGGCGAACCCCTGTAGTTGACCAAAACTTGTGCATTCACATCATGGGTAGTTGAGCGCTGATGTGGCATCACATGCTTGGTTGTTTTTAAGATCAAAGGAATACATTTGGTTTAATTATGGGTAGTCATGTCACAACTATTGGTTATTATATAAACAACTACTATCACAACTGTTGACCATTATATAAACAACTACTATCATTACTATTGAAACATGCTCAAGTATTGGGTCCTCTTCCCTAGTCCTATCATAGTTTAACTAGCTTGGTACAAAAATGTGACATTTCTATCTTAATACGACAATACTTTTTCCTCAAAATCTTTCAATTTCAAGAAAAAAATCTTAGCATAATACTTCATAAACCCTGTAGTTCGATAATACAAGGAACCAAATTTAATTGCGCCCAATCAAAGGTTTCAACAAACAAAACTTTGGATACCCATTGCAACACCACCATGAGAATTATATCTGTACTTATATTATAGATTATATTAAATAATTTAAAGTGATAGTATATATCTTATATAATGATATTTATAATTTTTATATAATATAATGTAATATTTTATTTTTTTTAAATGGTAGATTTATTAATGAATTTAAGGTTAATTGAAGTGGTACACAACACATATTCATATTATTTATGTCAAATAAATAAATAAAGTAAGGTGTTTCTCCAATTATATATCAACAAATGGCATAAATTGTGTTATGTTTGTCTCATTGCTTGTTCTATAGGTATATGCATTTTATTCCCTTTATTTATCTTTCCATATTCCTTTCTATTCATTTTTCCATCTCTTATATGAAGACCTTTTATTTTTTTAATTATCATTTGACAAGCATGTTTTGACATTTTTGTATGTTTCATTTAATTAGACAAATTATGTTTCCCCCACCATGGATATTTCTTTATTTGCTACTTACACAATCTTTTAATTCACTCATGTCAGAAAATGGGTAAACCTCATATTCATCAACATAATTCAACGTTGAATTTATAAAAGAAACATGGACCATACGAAAGACATTGCAATAAGATTGTTAATTACTCATAAGATTTACTATCTGTTATATAGTCGAAGAAAAACCCTTAAACTGTAAATCTAGATTTTTCTCAAACAACTATAATGGAGAGTAATAGAAGGGAATATGAGACCTTTGACATTCTTGATCTTTAAGAGGCAAAACCATGAGCCATAACAAAAAATTAATGCTCCATACTAATGGTCAAACAACCTAAAATAACAAGCAATTCCTCTTACATATCTTACACCTCTCTTAAACATTATAGATTATATTGCAATTGTCAAATTACCAATTTAACAAATCTAGGAAATTCACGAGGGTAATCAATGGTTTTTCATAACATCCAAATTAAGAAAATGATCTATAACTTCTAATTTTGACATTTTTAATTTAACCTCTATCTAATGACATCATCTACTTCACAAATGTATGCAAAAAAACTTAACCAGATTATTTCCTAATTGACCTTCCAGATCTCTTCGGTGTACCCATTGCACACCAAGGTGCGATTGCTAGTGGGTAGTCATGTCACAACTATTGATCTGATAAAAATATTGGACATTATATAAACAAATAGGGGAGAGGGGCCTATAGTGGAGCACCCTAACTTCACGTTTCTCAAAATCCTACATGGAAATTTCAAATCACTCCCAATTCTGTACAATAGTTTATTTGGCAACTCACGTGCTTCTATATTTCATTTTAGGGCCACATCATCAAATATGATGCCACATTAGCATGCTTTCTGTTGAGGTATCCAAAAAGGCCCCAAAAAAAGCGAGACCAATAGTGGTGCACTAAGTCATGTTTTATTGGTGTGCTGATGTGGCATCACATGATTTGTCACTTTGCGTACTTTATGAATAAAAAGTGTTTTGCAATTAGATATTAAAATGTTCCACTATGGAGCCCACTGAGGACTACTTTTATCCCCACTATTAGACCCTGCTCCATTATGGGCCCCTCTCCCCTACTATCACAACTATTAAAACATGCTCAATTACTGGATCCTCTCCTCTAATCCTTTTATGCTTTTGACCATTATATTAATTCATGAATAGTTTGTAAGAATGTTGATGTTGATGAATCTACCTTCAGAATACAAATAGAGATGGATAGATAGGGCAGTTGGTTGCCTGACGTCATTTCGAGCGGCTCCCCGCAAAAAGATCCTAAGTGAGTTTAGCTGCCTATACCCTAATTCAAATTCTACCAGATTTGAAAGATATCATTCATCATATCTACTTTTCCAAGCATCTGAAAAGCTTTTATCTCCAGGTAATTCAAATGTTTAAAAATAAAAATTGTTTTATACAATATTCCATTAAAGTAAATGTTTATGGCTACACTCTACCACAAAACCATGATCAAGTGCCTAAATCGCGTAAAGTCATAATTACTCCTCTTTACAGCTTGCAAGCTTTTTGCAGAGCCACAATGTTGCACAGCGGGTGCACGATTAGAAGCAAAATCCCTTTGAACAGATTCGGTACATCTATCTTGAAACCTTGAGTAAAAGTACCGAAGGAAAGTTCATTTAACTTCCACAGGTTGATATATCTCATTTATTATTCACAGTAATTTAGTGCTTCGTATATTGAAATATTATTTTCCAAGGGTAGAAAGGGTTTGCAAAATATCCTCTGGAGGAGGAAAACTAGCAGGTTGATGGATTTTGTATTTCTTTATAAGATGAATTTAGTGGTTTCTTATTGGATATTTGCATCTCTTCAACAAATACAATAAGATTGAACAAGATAACTGATTATCTTATCACTTTCTAGATAAGATAAACAGTTTTTTGGGGGGGACGGTTTAGGGGGGGGACGGGGGGTGTAGAGGGGCTTTTTCTCTCTAAAGATGTGTTAAAAATAGAAAGATGTGTTAAAAATAGATTTATAGTCCAAAAATGTATTGGTTGATGGCACTAAATCTTTTGTTTCTTTTTAATATTTTTTTTTGGGGGCTTTCCTCTCTAAAGATGTGTTAAAAAAAAATTTATAGTCCAAAAAAGTATTGGTTGATGGCAGTAAATCTTTTGTTTCTTCTTAATATTTTCAAATGTGTTGTATAATACATATTAATTAGTATTTGTATTGAAAGAAAGTGTAATGATTGTGTTGATTGTAATTTATATAAAATATTTTATCAATTTGATAGAATGTCTCTATTAGTTGTAATTTTTAAATAATTTATGAAAAAGATTGATACAACATCACGTGGTGATGGTTGATATGAGTTATATCATTTACAAGTGTTGATACAACATTAGGTGGTGAGTCTTGAGTCATTGTACTAATCATTATTAATAATTTATAGGTCTTGATACAAGATTAGGTGGTGTGAGTTGAGATAAGTGATATCATTTATAGGTTTGGATAGAACTTTAGGTGTTTCTTGACATGAGTCATTGTACCAATCTTCAATTTCATGCTCATTAACAATTGAGCATTAATTTTTGTTGAGTATAGAATTGGGGACATTGAACACCACTTAGATGATTTTGCAAAAATAAATAATATACAATTAGAGTAGAGAAGGAAGTGTAATTCATATATTTGGAATTCATGTAATTGACAAATATTTTGATACATGTTAAGTGCAAATGTAGTTTGTTATATGTGTAAAATATCATCTCAAATTATTGTTGGTCATAAACAGTCTTGAAATAGATTAATTAAATTTACAAAATATTTGTATTATATATCTTGTTGACTATTAATATTTATTACTTGAAGTTGATGTTGATGTTTTGTATACGAGTCTACCATGCATTGGAGTAAGATTTGCACAAATTTTTAGAAGTGATTTTTTTTGCTCATTTTTGTAGAAAGCTATATACTATGAATAATGGAAAGTTATGTAATTTAGATCCAACTAGATAAAATATAATTTGGACGAGAAGGAAAAATCTCTTTTTGTATTGGACTATGATTGCCAACTATCCACTTGCACACCAAAAAATGTTTGACTGAGTTAGTTGAGAAATACATTTTGTAAGACATATTGTAAAGTGGGTAGTGAGGAACTAAATTTAAAGTTAATAAAGAAGAGATTGGATTGACAAGTGCATACCTCATTTTTCTATAATGAGGTTAATTATAATTGAGCCTCCTCTTTTTTTGATAATTGTGTATGGATTGTTTTGTATTCAAGAGTGTCACTTTGAAGGATGATGTTGGTTGAATACAAAGGCCTTTTATTGATCTTTCTTTTGATATAGTTGTGACTATCACTCGTGTTTCTATTTTTACAATATTGATTGTTACCTTTTGTAGTTTTAGACCTTTGGATTTATGTATAGTAATTGTCCATTCCATGGATAGTGATATTTTGCTATGATTACCTAGTGATACATACATTATATGTATAGTTTTTGGGTCATTTTGGTTTTGTGGTGGCCCAATGTAGTTATCAATCCTTACTACAACATACATCAAAGCATCTAGTAGTTAAGAGCCAAGATTGTAAACAATCTCAATGACCTCCCCAAGAGATCCATTTACAAGTCTTGCTCAAGATTCCACAAGTTTTTAGTTAGCATGACTCATTGGCCTTTGCATAGTAAGAGTTCTCTTTCAAGTTGTTCATCATTACCTTCAATATGTGACTTTTTTGTGCTTATTGCACTTGGAAGATTTAGTATCTTTAAAATTCTTTTGTTGTGTAGTTTCACAGGATCATTTTTACCAAAAAGGTACATTTATGTCAAATTCTTCTTTTTCATTTATTGTAAGTAGTTTGTTTGTGCAACTCATTAACATCTCTAAATCTTGTTTTGTTGTTTTTGGATTACACATGTTTTACAATGTTTCACAAAAGTGTGTTTGAGTTGGAGTGTCACCTTGTTGACAAAATATTGTTTGTAATGTAATGACTGTAATAGATATGTCACCTATTAAAATTATAGATATTCAACCAAAATAGACTTGTTATTAATGGGAAAATGATTCACACAGTCTACTATTTATCTTTGGTAGTAGCTTTGGCCCTATGAAGCTCATCTCATCAATGAGGATGTATTTTATGTGTTTCATGTCTTATTGAAATGTTGTTAGTGTTTGTCCCTACAATGGTTGCATTTATTTGATTGGAATCATAAGAATTGAATGTATAGTTAAGGTATGTATGTTAAATGCAACAATTCTTTTAGGAGCTAGAGAAAGTAGTTGGTTCTTTTGTTGTGTAGCTTACTTTGAAGTGCATTTATTATGTAGGTGATAAGGTAGCATTTTCTAGCTCCTACATTTCCTTGGATGATCATATTCAAGGGTTTCTTTAAGGAATGATCTTTGTAGTGGTTTTTAATTATTGTAAGTGCTAGGTTTTATTTATGTGATAGTGTATAGTTTGGGACATTGAACCTAATGGGAATTTGTTCATCTTGGTTGCACATTTTCTTCATGTTTATGAATTGAATTGCAGTGTCATCTAAATGTTGGGTTATACTATGTTGATCCCATTTGTTGTTGTTATTAAATCATGCCTACCAAGTATTAGGAATTCATCTTGATTGACATTGTTAGTAAATCTCATTTGTGACAAAAAACTTTATTCATTCATTTCTATTGTATTTGTTGTGTTTGTCTCATTATCACTATCTTCTTCCTCTTCACAATTAACTTCCATTTTAGTTGCATGATTGATATTTCATGCATCATATGTTTTTGTATTCATATGGTTCTAATTTGTTATTATTTTATCTTTAGTGAGACCTATGTCTTTGTATATTGCAAAAATGCTTGTGTAAGAGTAACTCAATCCAACAAAATATTTTGAAATATTCCAAGTCTTGCTTCTAGAAGTATAAAACTTTGGGAAAACTTCAAAGATTTATTGTTATTTCCTCTCTTTTTATTTACATCCTTTGTGACATGCAACATAGGAGAAAAACCTTGCATATTCACGTAATGCTATTATTTCTAGTTGTGGAAGGTGTTGCATATAGGAACGTAGTTAGCTAGATTGTAATTTATTTTTATTTACACTTCTTGTTAGTCAATGGAATTCTTTTGGACCAACATTCAATGATATGAAAGATTAGTTGCAAATGACAAGGGGTAATTTTTGGAGAATATTTCATGTTTCTTGTGCTCCTATATCATAGTCTACCACAATTTCCTTCATTAGTTTTTTATATGTTTTCAAAGCTTGGTCTTCAAGTTTTTGATTTGTAGATATTCTTTTTAGCATATTAATATAACTCTTAGATTGTATATATTTTATGCATACTCTCTAATGTATTTGAGAAAAAGTGTTTGCGAGATTATAGATTGGGAATCTATATTAGTGGTCTACATTGAAATCATTTTTGGGTTGTGTATGTTTAATCTATCACCATTTTTTACAGGTTCATATTTTCTCTTGCCAACATCGTCACATGATAAGGTAAGGATGATTTATTCTTTCCATGAAGGTTTATAGTGATATTCTACATTTTCCCCTTCTTACATAGGCATGTTCCTTCATTGCATTTTGTGTGTCTTTGCACATAATTAATTAGCTCTTTGTAGTCATCAAAGGATTTTTTAGTGAAGATCTTAGTTGTGTTTAGTAAGCATGGATCATTAATAGGATATTGATGTATTATGTTATTTTAGTGAGATATATTATGAAGGTTTCAAGTAGTGACATATGTGCCAAAGAACTTTCTTGCTCTTTCTACTTCTAAACTATTTTTCCAATCAAGTTTGTTCATACTTGGTGCGTTCTCAAGATAAAGGAATCCATGCATATGTGTGGTCCCTCAATGTTGTCATTCATACCTATACTAATAATCTTTTGTATAAAAGAGTCTCTCAATGACCTCCCAAAAGATTATGAACTATGTTATGACCCTAATACGATATATTCCTAAGTGTAATAAGGATGAACACTTGTGACATGGTTAACCCTTAACATAAATATTAATTACTACACCGGTCCCTCTTAATTAAAATGAAATGTTATGTCCCTACATAGTTAAGCCTATAAAATAGGAAGATAACTCTCTCATATCACCATATCATCAAATATTGAATTCATATATCATTACTTCATAAATCATTGCTTGATTACCAGATTTTTGTATTCACGTATAATAAATATTTGTAGAGTAGGGGGATTCATTACCCTCAGGACTCCAAGTCAAGAAAGATTCCCAAGGAAAAAACTTCCCTAAACTACCTTAGGTTGACTAGATAGGTTTGAAAAGACAAGAGACTAAGGATAAAAAGGAAGGGTAAGTAGTGCACCACTTTCTTTTTGATAAAACTAGGTGTTCATAGAATCAAAAGAGTACTACAGAGGTTTCAGTCTGCTACCCAGATAACTCATTGTCTGAGGACAACACAAATCTCATACTCTAGTGTGACGCACTGGCATCTTAGGGACGTGTTGACGTCCTATATAGAAAGAGGTACAAAAAGAAAAAAGGAAACAATACAATCCTACTAACTATCTGATTGGTTATGTTTTGCTATTTGATAGAAAGTATGAAAAGTGTAAAACAACAAAGTAATTGAAAGGAAGCTATTCAAAATGAACTATTCTAGAAATGACAAAGAGATGATAGAAAAGGGTATTGTGCTTCCCACAATTTTATTCTTCAATTAGCTCCACACAAACATGCTACACACATAAACAAGAAAAATGTTGGGTTGTGTTTGAGGTTTGCATCAGTTAGACCCCCATTTTGGTGTTCTTGCCTCCACAAACAACCAAGATTCCATGCAAGTTATGGAAATCAATAAAGAATGTAGAAAGGAAGTAGTACAACTAGATAGAAAGCAAAGACAGTTGAAATGCTATCCAATAAGCACAATGTTGCAACCAAATGGAAAGATACAGAGTTATCTTCCTAACCATGAGCTCTCAAGGCCAATAGTAGAAGGAATAGATTGACACAACCACGCAGAGAAGATGAAGATTGAAAATCGTGCAATGAGAGTAGTGTTGCTATGAGAGTACATATTGGAGCTAAATGAGGAGCTTGTAGCAAGAAGAATAAGGGTGTAGAGTGAAGAAAGAGTGAGAATGAGAATGAGAGAATGAAGTGTTAGAATGTGAGAGAGAACATGCAAGAATGAAGAAAGAATGAAGGAATTCAAATTCATTTAGTTTAAATGGATAAAATAAAGGCAAGAGATTGAATTTTGTTAGTCAAGGGAGGCAAGGAGAGTTACTCTTTGCAACCAATGGAAAACATAATGTCTTTGCAGATCCTCGAGGCAAGAATCTTGTTAGGACTGTAGTGTGACACATGGACATTAGCGCAACCCATGTGCGTCGCTAACAAAAATTAATCCACCGATGCAAAACGACGTGGCAAAGTAGAAGGGGCAAGGTGGTGGTGGTAGATTTTACATCATCGAGTTTATATTTTCTAAGGTAGGGGAAATTAAATGGGGAATTTTCCTAGGGTGCAAATTCACACCATTACATTTTGCCTCCACTTTAGTGAGCATATGTGTTAGTACAAATGCAAGGTAAAGTAGAAAGAGATTGAAGAGAATATACCTTAACCATTGAGGAAGAAAATCTTTGATCTGGTGCACCTAGACATAAAGGAGGTTCCTCCACAGGTTCTCAGTTCTATATAATTTGACATAAGCTTTACAGGTTCTCGATCCTGCAATGAAAGCACTACAAGTTCTCAATCCTATAGGGCTTGACATGAAAGGATTATACAAGTTCTCGATCTTGCAAAATTTGATATGAAATATCCTTACAAGTTATCGGTCCTATAAGGAAAGCTTGACGAGGTGCTTGGTCTTACTAGGCAAGCTTGATTGTAGAGGGGCTTTACAGGTTATTGGTCTTGCAAAGCAACATGTTAAGATGTAGACAAAACATGTTAGGCAAAAAGCCAAGACAATTAGACACATGATAGATCATGTAATTTAAGGAGAAGTTTTCAAAGGGAGTCCCTTTGGGAACCCTTCAAGACAACAAGGGGCCCACTCAAAGGGACACTCTGATTTGAAGGACATGACATTTTTTGCAAGTGATTTTGTTCATCAAGGAATCCTTTTGAAATATTTATTTCATTAAGGAATCTAGTAGAAAGAATGCTCCTCAAAGGCAAGTTTTTAGACTTCATCATTAGAAAAATAACTGCTTTTTCAAAGGAAAGTTTTTAGATTCTTTCGTTACAAATTTATTTTCGAAAGAAAAATTGCACTATGAGGTCCTTGTTGAAGAATGCATCATTTGGAAAAATGAAAAAAAAATAGTAATGAATTCTTGGCCACTGAATTCACCTTATTGAAAACTAGAGAAGCATGGTAGCCCCCCCTTAGGATGGTGCATGCTACACAAAGGAGCACCTAGCATCCTAAGGAGAGAAAGATGAGACAAAGATGTTGCAACTTGAAAAATATTGCGAGATGTAATTATGGAATATTGTCACCCATGCCAAGTGTAAAAACTTGTGAACACAAAGACTGATTGACTAAGCATAAAGTGAACGAATTTGCACAAAATTGATTGGTTTATTAGATGAATGGAATGCACATAAATAGGAAAGTGTTTGAGCACTAGATCTCCATGAAATGAGGATAGGACTCCTCATTCATGGAGTTGTGGTGGGTTTTCTCACACCATTGTAGCATGAGGTGTCAAAAGATGGTTACCACCTCAATAGAATTCCTAACTAATTTGACACCTTACATGTGCAAGTGTCATGTACATAATGAACACCTAAGTAGGCTTAAAAGCATATGTGTAAACTAATAAATACAGTAACATCCCCCCTTAAGCATAACTTAGATGGGCACAAAAGCAATGGGTCCTAGCTACTAGCTTGATAAGGTGCCCATATACAATGCAATCTCTCATAAAGACAATGAAAGATAGAAAACCCAATGGGAAAAAACTATCCTCCAAAAAAAGAGAAATAAAAGAAACTATAAAAATAAGAGAAGAAATACAATAGTTTGCAATTACTTAGGAGAGTTATTGTGAAAATTGGATGTAGGTGTGGGCATTTCTGAAGCATGATCATTAGGTGCAAAATCTATAAAAGTGTAAAGTTGAGTAGAACTATCTGCTTCACCAACTGCTACTATTGCCTTGCTTAGCAAATCCCCAAATCTTTGGACGAAATTCAACTATCTTCTCTATATCACTATTTATTATTTGGTAGATTGACAGATTATTCTTCCTTAATGCTGGAACATAAAGGAATTTAGTGATGCACCCATTACCAAGATCAACTTTACCTTGCCCACATACTCGTAAAGACGTGTTGTCTACTGTTATTATCTTTGATATGTTTGCTAGACGTAAAGAGTTGAGTACATGGTGAATAGGCCATATGATGACAAGCTGCAAAATCAAGAAGCCATTCACTAGTTTTGTGATTTGTAGAGACTATAAGAACATGTCCTTTTGTTTTCTCTTTTTCCTTTAGTGTCTAAAGATGATGACGATTTAGAATTTATAATCTTAATTTCCTCAATAATTTGAGTTAGATTGTTTATCTTTTTCCTCATACAGTCAAGTGTTGTGTGTCCTAATTTCTTACAAAAGGAACATTTGACATTGTTTTTAGTATTATCCTCTTTTTGTGATTTTGTTGCTCCTTGTATTTTTTTAACCTTTCTTTCTTCACCTTTGTTTGTCAATGCCTCAGATTTTCCATTTTTAGCTACTAATGCATGTGACTTATAGGAGACTATGGTGCCCATCTGAATAATTTTATCTTTCTCTCTAATCAGATCATCAATAAAGTCATCAATTTTTGGTATTGAATAATTTGAACCTAAAGCCCTCTTTGTAGAATAGAAGGTTGATACAAAAATCAAATAAGAAGGGGCCAATTTGGATAGAATTGATGAGATGAGTTGATCATATTTCTTCTCTATTTGACATTCTTTTAGTTGTTGGCTAAGTGATTTAAAATTGGTGACGTACTCTTGTAATGTTCTATAATCATTTGGACTTAAGCTGGCTAACTCATTTTCTAATTCATGGCCTTTGATATCATGAACTTTCCCAAATAATTTCTCAACAACTAGCCATACTTCTTGTGGGGTTTTTAATGCCTCCACATAAAATAAAAGTTCTAGAGAGACATATGCATAAAACCAAAAGCCTGGTCACAATTGTTGAACCACTTTTCCTTATCCTTAATTACATTTGGCTCCTTTTCAATACCCATAGTAACACTAAACAAGCCTGTGTTTTTCAGTGAAAGTTGTATTTGCAACTTCCATTCATGATAGTTAAAGGGTGTGAGATGATTAATCTGTTGATTAGGCTCCACATTTAGTTTTTGATTTACAACTTTTCGAAACTTGAGATAAAGAAATTTGGAGTGTATTTTTAATCACAACTCTTTAACACCCTCCCTCCCCCCGCTCCCCTCCCCCCTTTTTAATATTTTTGATTTCCCCCTTTGTTTGACACTTATTTTAGTGCATATATTTGCATACAAGAATGAAAGTGAAAAATGACACTTTATATCTTAGTGCGAAATCACCATCATTGAATAGAGTTTGAAAAAATAAGCACTTTAGAAAAATGGATCTCAATTTCGAGCTACCATTTATAAGTTAGAGCACTTTAATTTTTCACTTTATTGTAAATTTATACCAATAAAAAATGTGCATATACAAAGTTGGAAAACCAAATATTTTGAAAAGTTAGAGAGGAAAATAGAAATATTTAAGCCAAGTCATGGGCTGGAAAGAACCAGGGGCCAAAAACCCCATATGGCCAAGGGACATGATTGCCTCAGTAGTTGACACAAGGGATAGTGTGCCTCTCCTTTGCTTCTATTTGATGTCTGTCGAGGGTGTGGGCCACATCGACCTAATATTCCAACATTTGAATGAAGATTCAAATGCTTTGATTAAGGATTCCAAATGCAACATGATTCAATCAAGATTTCAAAGCAGAGAATGAACATTTGAATGCCTTCAAGACTTCAAATCGACTCCAAATTATGACCATAAACACCAAATCATAGTTGCAGATTGAATCACAACCTCTAATGAATGATTACACCATCAAAAAAGAGAATTGTAGCTGGGGTTTTTCAAATGTAGGGCATAAAATGATATCACACCTAAGAGAATCCTGATTGGGGTTTTCAAATCAAGACCTCTTCAACAAAAAACTACCCCTCTTTAATAGAAAATTGTGGCTTCTTGAACATAAAATCGACCCTCCAATCACAAACAACCACTCGACAATTGAAATTTGGCTTGCAATGGCCTCCCAAATAGTAAAACAATGCGAATAATGGCACACCAGATGGGTTTTCAAGAGGACACAAAGGGTTTCCATGCAACCATATAGAGATTTCGTTGCTTGCAATGAACAAAAAAACCCCTATAATCTCACCTATAATGAAGAAAGTCACCTAGAGCAAAGGAATTGATCAGAGTCGACTTCTTGAACAAGAATTTTGAATGTCAAACCTAGAATTTCAGTTGTCAAAACAAAGTTCAAAATAGAGGAAATCTTTACAATGTCACCCTATCATTGTTTAAAGCATTCACCTTTGACCTAAAACTATCTATGATGGCTTTGATACCATATAAAGACCAGTGAACACAAAGACTGATTGACCAAGCACAAAGTAAATGAATTTGCACAAAACTGACTAGTTTATTATGTGAATGAAATGTACATTGACTAGGTGAAAAATGGTTGCCTCTATGTGGTTTAGGACATAAAACAACCCTTTTTTCCTAATATCATTCAAGGAAACCCTAGAGATCTCAATCTAATGATAGGAATGAAAGAGATAGATCTACAATAGAGGTGTCCTAGGGTTTGATTTATGACTACAAGAGGGTTCACCACCAAGCTAGGGCTTGGAAAGACTAATGAAATGCAAAACCTAATTATGAAACTTAATGGTATGCAAGACTCGAATGAATGACCTAGAAATGCATGTAAATCAAAACAAAAAATTGTAAAATCAGAAGTATGCACCTGGAAATTTGTAGAGGACTATAATGGGCTCTAAAATGCTGAAAATGTTGCTTTTAAGGCACACTGGGACTCATACGCTAGTTTGGGTGTATAAGTCTCAAACTAGGGTTTCTAGTCTAGAGCAAAGATCAGTCAGAGATATGTTAGGAACTTTTGAAAATTGCAAATTTCATTGTATTGGGACTCATACGCCAGAAGTGGCGTATCAGTCCAGTTAGGCTTTTCTAGAAATTCAAAGTCTGAATATGCTTTTTAGTGTTTGCTTTGTCTGCTCCACCTAATTTTTGGGTCTGAATCCTTGATTCGCAACCTGTAGATGTTTTTTTTATGATCTCCTAAGCAAGATGACAACTTTGACAACTGATGAGTCCAATTTATGGCTCAATTTTGATAGAGTTTATTATCCATTTGCTGCAATTGTCATGGACCTTGATACTTGGATGTTGACCTTTTTTATGATATTTTCTCAAAATCATAGACATTGGGCATAAGCTTATTTCTGTAACCTTTCAATGACACTGACATGCTATATGAAATATCTATGTTAATTTTACATGTGGAACAATGAATGTTACTTTAAGATAGTTACATATGTGCAATTGTTGTGCGTACTAACATTGTTATGCAGATATAATTAGAGCCTACAAAATTGAGGAAGATTCTGCCAACTAGTCATTTGCCATAAAGGTCAACAAGGTGATCATTCAAAGGTCAATGGAGGGAAGATTCTCAATAGAGGGAGATTCCTAGTTCAAGTTGAAGAATTCTAATCGCCTTGTAAATGGTCTTAATAGTTTGTTGAGCAAATATAGGAGCTATTGTTATGCTAGATCTGTGTTAAGGAAAAACGACTTGACTAGATTCCACACATGCATAACCTCCTCTCCATTTTTTATGCTTTCCCTAAAGTGGCATCCTCCTAATCTGTTGGAGTTGATTGCCTTGCAAGGTAGTTAGTAGTTTTTCCTCCTATAAATAAGACTTGAATGCTCCTTCTCAGAAGGTTGATTAATTTGATGTTGTATTCACATTCTTAGTTTTTTAGTAATCTAGTTAGGTTGCTTGATTGTATTCATGTTTTCCAATGAATAAAATGAAGTTACAAATTCGTGCATTTGAGTTTACATTTGTTTTAAGGGATACTCATCCAAGGGGGCCCACTTGGTGAACATTCCATCCTTTAGTTTAGTTAGTACTTTCTATTCAACAATTAGTTAAGAATATGACAACTTCATGTTCCTGTAGCCACTAGAATTCCATTATGTGACTGTTCTTGCAGCCAAAACATACAAAGTAGTTTCCTATCTGTGTTCTCAAACTTTCATTTCTATCATGCATTTCAACTTAGTATAGTTATTGGTTGATGCTCGACACTTATGTTATTTCTTTCCAAGCAATTTATTTTCAGCATTATGTCTTTTTTAACTGTAGAATGAATATGGCTACTATGGATTCCTAGTGCATATATTGTGCTGACCCATTTCAAGTTTACGTCTCTAGGTTGACAAGTTAAATGCACCTTCAAGATGATTAAGATAGATATTCAGATTAGATTTCCAATATCTGAATCATAGCTGTAAGGGGTTAGTTGTTAAATCATTGTAGGAGACCAACATTTTTGGCATTGTTGTTGGGGAAGGTGTCAAACTAGGGAATTCTTTGGGAGTCATAGATAGTTTCTTTCCTAGTTTAGTATTTCTGAAAGTTGTTCTTAGTATACCCCTCATTTAGGAAAGTAATGACCCCATTATTTTTCACCAATTCTTTGTGTGAGCTGACTGATATTGAGTTGATACCTGATGCATAGAGGAAGGAGAAGAGATGCTCTCAGGATATTCCTTCCTAATAATCATGATCCATTTTAGCTAGAAGAGCTTCTGAATCTGCCAAGAGAAGAAGAAGAAGGGGAGATACACCCTTTTGTTGATGCATTTTCTGATTTGACTAGTTCTAAAATTTCCTCTGAAGACCAAAATTAGATTGAAAATCCCTTTGCTTTGGAACTTGATCAGGCAAGCATGGGTGATGCAAATAGAAATAGGCTCAACCAACTAGCTTTTCCATTCCCCATTGCTCATTAGAATGAAGTTGACAACATCAAAAATATCCTTGCTTTAGTACTTCCTAAGTTATATGGACTTGTCACCGAGGACCCTGATACCTTCTTGTTTGAGTTTGATATCCTCTACATAAGCTATGTCTATACCACTGATGCTCATAGGCTTAAGTTGTTTCCTACCACCTTGAAAGAGGCTGCATTGAGATGGTTTATGAGCTTAGACATATTTACTATGGAGACTTGGGATGACATGAAGACAAAGTTCCTTGAGAAGTACAAGGAATATTGTAGGGGTAGTAACCTAAGGGGAGATAACATTTTTAGAATGTAGTAAAAGGAAGATGAGAGCCTAGAGGACTACACTGCAAGGTTTCTATTCTGCTTACAAAAATCTCCACACCATACACAATGAAGAATCACGAAAGTTTATTTTCCTAACAGGAATTAATGACAGTTGTACTGATGCCTTGGATTTGATGGGAGGAGGAGATATCACCCAAGTCCCTTGGGAGGATATCAAGAAGATATGTCAGAACTAAGCTAGGGCAGCTTCAAAGAAAGGGAGAGCTTACCAATCTTCTATGGGTAAGTCATCTACCAATAGAGTTTCAAGGATGGAGATTACTCACTTGCTGGTAGACTTCAACCAAGACATCATAAACAATTTGGCTACTCGGCTAGATACACTTCAAGCAAAGAAGAAAAAAGAGGAGGCAAAGACAATGTTGGTAGATGCAAAATGGTAGCTAACATTAATAGTAAACAGATTCTACCCGAGTTCAAGCCAATCGAGGGAGACGATGACCAGGTCTACTACATTGCACAAAGAAGGCCATAGGCTTCAAGACAAGGTATGACACCAGATCCATTATCCTTTGTTAGGCCTTATTTTAATTCTTATACATCTGGTAACCAATGGAAACCCCCATATCCATCTAATTATGGAGAATATCCACAACAACCTTGGAATAACCCTATAAATACTTGGCCCAATCACCAAAACTGTCCACCCCAGTGGCAACAACCTCAGGGGAATTGGCAGCAGATTTAAGAAAATTGGTAGCCACCTCTAGGAAATTGGCAACAAACTCTCAATGGAGGGGAGGACAACAATGGCCAAATTAGACAACTAGTTACATGCAACCACTTTCTCAGCCCCAATAGCCTGCTATTATGCCTCCTCCTGCTAGTTCAAGTTCAAATACACCTAAACCCACTCAGCTACGAAATCAACCCACACCTCACCCAAATAACAAACCACAACAACAATCGGTTTAATTTGCTGATCCAAATCAATTCCCTGCATAAGTTGTAAGTGTAAGTGACATCCACTTGCGTTCAAGAACTACTTTTCCAACCCCTTCTACACCCATCATTACTGAGCTTCCCGTGGAAGAAGATGAGCATCTAAATGTCCCCATTCAACTCAATGTACCCAAAAATCCTAAACCAATTTCAGTCAAATGGACTAATCAAGAACCACCATTTCCTCAAAGGTTGGAAATTGTGAAACAAAAAGAAGAGAAGGAGGAAACAACCTTTGACATTCTAGACCAATTGAAGCATATATGTGTTAAGATACCTTTATTCCAGGCCATAAAAGGTGTTCCCATATATGACAAAACAATTAAAGAAGCATGTAGTAAGAAGCCAGCCAGGAAGAAGAAAAACCCCACTATGATTCATGTGGTGGGACAGTTGGTTGACATCATGCTTGGGAAAATGATTGTTCCTAAATATAATGAGCGAGGTAGTCTTGTGGTAGAAGTTGTTATAAATGAGATCCAAATAAAGAATGCTCTGATTGATCTGGGAGCAACAATAAATGTAATGACCAGGGACATTCTGCAACAGCTAAATGTTGCAAGCATGAGACCTACGCCTATTGTCCTAAAGTTTGATGATAGTTCCACTATTAAACCTGACGGTATAGTAAAAAATCTTGTGATAACTCTAGACTCTTGGGAGTATCCAACAAATTTCATGATTCATTCCCCTAAAACTACATTAGGCGGGTACCCCATTATTCTAGGAAGGCCATGGTTAGCAACAATAGATGCCTATATTGGATGCAAAATATGAGAAATGACCATTTCTGATGTAGAGAACACCAAAAATCTTGTTCTCTACCCTCCTGCTCAACCATCCTATGATATGGATAACCCCATATGGCCACATGTTGGTGAAGAAGCCGAGGAAGTTAATTTTGTGACACAATTTATGATGTTAGGCAAAAGTTCCTTCATGTAGCTTCAGGGAGAAGATGAAGTATTGTCTAACATAATTTAGAACCATTGTGAGGTGTAGGGAGACTCATCCTATCATGCATCTAGTTCTGTTGATCCAGTAAAGACACTTCTACTCGCATTTCTTGCAGTAACAAGTATGTCTCATACATTGTTGCCACATGAACTCAAGATACCAAACATTAATGAAGCAACTATGATAGAGTTAGCTACACAAGTGCAAGTGTTAGAAGGAAAATATCTAAATATTAACAACAAATTGAGTGAAGAACAACAATTGTCATTAACAAACTTACTAGGGACCCACCAACATGCATTTGTGTGAGACTATCATGATATGAGAGGATTAGATCATAAGCTTTGCACTCATAGGATATACATCAGAGATAATTGTACAACAATGAGGCAACCGCAAAGAAGAATTAACCTTGCATTGAGGGAAATTATAAAAAGGGAATTGCAGAAATTGCTAGATGTAGGATTTATCTACCCAATTTCAGATAGGCAATGCGTGTCTCTATTGGTGATTGTTCCTAAAAATGGAGGGAAGTGGCGAGTTTTTGTTGATTATAGAGAACTCAATGTTGCCACCAAAAGGAACCATTTTTCCCCTTCCTTTCATAGACCAAGTTTTGGATTCACTTGTAGGAAAACAATACTTTTTTTTTTTCTCTAGATGGATTTAGTGGCTATAATCAAATCCAAATTGCACTTGAAGACCAGGAGAATACCACCTTTACCTATCCATGGGGGGCCTATGCCTACTCAGTACTTCTATTTGGCTTGTGTAATGCACCTGCAACCTTTTAGAGGGCAGTCATTAGCATATTTTTAGATATCTCTCATGATTGTATGGAAATTTATATGGATGATTTCACTACCTATGGTGTTGATTTCAATGAAGCATTGGAAAATATCAGGAGAGTTTTACAATGATGTGAAGATCACAATTTATCTTTAAACAGTGAAAAGTGCTTCATGATGATGTAGGAAGGTGTAGTCCTTGGCCACTACATCTCTCATAAAGGAATTCAAGTAGACCCTGCCAAGATTGAGGTGATCACCAACCTGCCTATACTTGCAAAACAAAAAGATGTTAAGAGTTTTTTGGGACATCCAGGTTACTATAGGAATTTCATCAAAGACTTCAGCAAAATGGCAGCACCATTTTACAATATCCTAACTAAAGATGTTGAATTCCACTGGACAAAGAACCATGACAATGCATTCTTTGATTTCAAAACAACTTTAACTAATTCTCCTGTACTCAAAGGTCCCAATTGGGAGCTCCCTTTCCACATTCATATAGATGCATCAGACTATGCTATAAGAGTAGTCTTGAGGTGGACGAAAGGATCTATTGAAAATGTTATCTATTTTGTCACCAAAAACTTGCAAGGAGTTGAATTCAACTATACAGTGACAAAAAAGAAAATGTTGGTAGTAATTTATGCCTTTAACACATTTAGGCACTACATAATAGACTATCAGATCTTTTTTCACACAGATCATGCAACCATTAGGTACATCATGAATAAACCCTTGATTTCAGGTAGGATAGCAAGATGGTTATTGTTGATGCAGGAGTTTGACATAACCATTGTGGATAAACCAAAAAAGGCCAATGTTGTTGCAAACTTTCTTTCAAGGCTGACTACATCAGAGGACAATCAAGTTATCGATGACTCTTTTCTTGATGAACACTTATTTTCCATCATTGTGCATACACCTTGGTATGTGACATAGTTAATTATTTGGTCACAGGGAGAGTTCCTCCTCATTTCTCTCCAAAAGAGAAGTGGATGTAAGACCTCGAAGCCATTAATGCGATTAATGCTAAACCTAATTTGTGATATGATTTTCTTAAAATGATGATTAGATATATTGTGGATGATAAATAAGGTGATCTTTTGGAAAAATCCTTGTAATTTCATTTTGATATTATGTTTTATTGTCACCACCATGAAGGTGGAATACACTAGTATACTATGGAATACATATTGAGATTTAAATGGATTATTATATGGTTAAAGTTTAGAATATTCAGCTAATAGATTAATGTGATATACAATGTTACTTATGATCATGTCCGTAATGTGCAGGAAGGCAACAGTGTTAGCATGGGAAGGGAGGACCTTCGAGAGAAAATCAAAAGACATCTTCTTGAGGATATAAATTTAATATGTTGATAGGTTAAGAGGTGAAGGTTGATATTAAAGGTATAATTTATTTTGGTTTGTGAGAATATTTAATTATATGGGTTAGGGGTTGGGAACCCTTACCCAAGTGTGAAACTCGGATGGATCTTTAAGTGGGTCTTTAAAGAGGGTTGTTGGTCAATTTACTTGGTTGCGATGCAAAAATAAACCCCCTAGGGTCTATACCTTAGTGGTAGGGGTCAAGTGGGCATGCAATAGGGTCCCAAGGACATGATTTGACTCTTGAAAAGTCACCATAATGAAGAGTGGCGAATTTTGAGGAGAATATGGGAGGTGAAAAGATTTGGGGTTGTCCAAATGCATGCTACCTCTTTAATGAGAAAAGAATCTTATTGAAGAAGGGAGGTACACTCTACACCTTCCCATCCAAAAGGTTGCAAGTTGAAACTCCTATATAGTTGGATATGAAGAATGGGTAGGGTGTTACCCACTTCTCCTCTTGGAGAACTTTAGTGGAGATGGTAGAAAGAATGAGATGAAAAGAGGAGTCCACCTCTTTGTGAAGATAGTGATCAAGATGGCTTGGCTTGGCTTGGCTTGGAGAAGAATGTTGGATGAAAGAGTTCAATCCCTTCATAAAAAAGAAGAGAGAGATAAGTTCCCTTACTTCCATTTTTCCCCTTTGTTTAATTTCTGTAAGAAAGTGGTATGTTGCATGGATCATGGTTGAAACAGAGAAGTAGAGAACTTAGATACATGAGAATTTGGTGCTATGTTATTCTTATACCTTTGTAAAGATTTGAAAGAGACTCCATTCATCATCTTGGAGCAAAGAAAATTCCTTGCTCGGGGGTATGGCTAGAGCCCACGAGGCTCCATGATACCATTATGGTAGGGTGGAGAGCAAGCCTTATCATTGATTTGTTAGTCATCTCATTTCTATGCAATGTGATAATAATAAGAGTTTAAGTGAATACGTAATAAATATCTATAGATAAAAAGAGCAATTTTCTTCTTCCAAAAGACTTGTTTTATAATACTTAATCTGTAATATTCTTGGAAGAGATATAAGAGTGAAGAAATTTCCCTTGAAGAAATTGTCTTATAAAGCATCTATTAAAATAAAAATATAAAGTCTAGATCCCTCATTTGGTTTGTTTTATTATTAAAGAGGTAGTGGTAAACCCCTTTCAAGTTTCTGATTAAAATATGAGGATCAAATCTGGGAAACTAAAGAGGGGTTTAATTGATATTTGGTACCTGTCCTTACATACGATAATCGGGGGAAGGATTATGAAGTTGAAATAAAGAATGCTTGGCTAGTTAGTCAGAATGAACTGTAATAAGGTGGTGCTTATGTCAATAAGTAAACTGGCTTCCTTACTTCTTGGGTTTCTGTTTGTCACCCAACACTTGCATTGTATGTAATTTTCTTAAGCTTCTCTATGAATAAAGATAACACATTTCACTTAAATTCAAGCCTACGTGATCACTAAAACAATCGGCTAAACTCTTAAGAAAACTCTTCTGAAACCTATGTTTTAAGTGAGGCCAGCCTTGTGAATAGCTTCATCGGTGCCAATATCATGGCATAGCAGGAAATATTGGCATTTTTTTTTTGTAGTTTCAGACGGCTGTCATTACTAAGATTAGTCGCATAGGCATTCGAAGTATAAAATCTGTGAGTTAATAACAAAAGAAGACAGCCGAAAATAATAAGAAAATAGAACATTTACAATGAAGAAATGATGCAAAAAGAAAAGAAAGACTGAGTTCACAGGTCAACTGGTTCCCTGCCTCACCTAGCCTATAGGTCGAACTCCAACCATCCCAGCGTTCCCTGTATCAACTCTTAAATGATGATGTTTGCCTTCTGTATCCTTAAAATTAGGGCAGACCTTCAAATATATGACGGCGGCAAGGATAAAGAAGTTTTCACATGTAATATCTCTGTGTTGCCTTACAAGAGAGTAAACTAGATCGGACACTTACCAAATTCTAGTTGCAGGCCTGAAGAGTGTATCTAACCTTGAGGTAGGGTTACAAAAAAAAATAAAAATGAAGAAAACTGCCTTTGCATTAAGTTTTGGAACGCGTGACTTCAGGTAGGTTTAGCAGAATTATGCTGGTCAGGGGTTCAATAAAAACAACCACCTTATAACATAATCCTTGCGTGTGAAATGGTGGATTTGGGGATAGGTAAACATAGTTATTTAGAAGGATAGTCTTATCAAATTAGACCATGCTCAGTAATTCGAATGTGTGAATTCAGATGTCACGATTTGGGGTTGGTTTGAGGAACTAAATGCAAGCTACACTGGGGAATATGCATAGAGAAAGGTCGTGATCGGGCATGGGAAAAATCAACCATGATGTACCAAAACGTCTGAACCCTTCGATGGTTGCAATGCATGGTAGGTGTGCCATTAATGCTGAATGGCTGTCATCAAATAACACTTACCTTTGACTGCCATTGGAAAACTTATTCAATTTTTTTTTTTTTATATCCAAATGCTTGCTGCGAATCATAAACCCATTCACTCAAGAAAACCGTCAGCCACCCTGGCCTGCAAATTCTGTTTTTTTTTTTACCATAGCATTAATATGGAAGCTAGCCACTCGATAAAATAAATAAATGAACAAACAAATAGTAGTTACAAATTAATGATGTACTTTTTTTTTCTATCGTGCAATGGTTGCGTATCAACTTGGTTTCATCTCTAATGGCGTAGTCTGGGTGGAATTATTATATTCTCTATCAGTGCATTAATTTGAGTGGGGAACCTTGGTCCTCGTGTTTTAATTCATTGGTCTCAAGATTTGTGCATCACTTGCATTTATCTCTTTATGCAAAATAAGAGCCAGTTGGGATACGGGGTCGATTTTATAATAATGGCAGGCAGTAGTTAACTTTAATAGCCATATTGAATCCTTACCATCCATATTAGGTATATCTTTATTGAAGTTAAAAGAAAATAATTATTAATGGCACCGATAAATAGTGTGGTTCTGATTTGCAGCCGCTTACCAGTAGTTGAAAAATTACATCTTTATCATTAACCTTTGAAGTGGTTTGAACATTTATCTGTGGCTGCTGCGGAAGTGGAAGTTTGAAGTTTCATTGCCAATGTTTTGTGAATATCTTCATTGTATGTTAGCTGTTTAGAACTTCTTTAACTGCCTTTGCTGCTGCAGTTTCCTTGTAAGTGCTTGCTTCTACTGTCTAAAATAGCTACTTGTGGTAAACTTCTAATTTTTGTTTTCAACTGTAATGCTGTGTAAGCTTTCTTTATTTTGCTGTGTAAAGCAATTGTTGTTTTACTTTGTTTATTTTTCTGCTTACAGCTTATACTGTTATCTTATATATTTTTGGTTGCTTTCTCTAATAAAAATAAATAAGTAAATAAATAAAATACTGTAGGTCAACATTAATCCACATTTATTTAATCCAGTATATTGTGTGAACAATGATACTATCAATACAAATCTCGTTATGCAAAATATTATCAATGAATGGATACATTGTCATGTATTCATAGTGATTTTTTTGTTGATATAGTTAGCAGCTCCGAATAAAATACTATTCCACCCAAGTGCGTTTGTGAAAGGTTTTAATTGTTATGTATTTATTCGCAATATCTTTAACCTTGAAGCGTAGTGGATGTTGCTGGAAATTGGCGGATGGCAATATAATGATCACAATTGACCAAGAGTAGCTCAAAATTACTTTCCAATGGGTTAATTAGAATATAATAATATTTTATGGATTAAATAGAAATAATAGTAACAAAAATCTTACCGTAAATTAAGTAAGAATAATCTTATCGTTGGTGTTAATAATTGCATCATTATTATTATTTTTTTTGGAATCAATGATGTAATTCAAAACAGGAATAAATATTAATACCCTATTTATGATGTGGTTATTAGTATTAATATAAATAAACTAAAACAATAATAGAATAACATAAAATAAAATAAACTAGTTTTGTTTTTTAATAATATTTTTTAAGAGGAAAATTCGAATCATGCCACAAAGAATTTGATTTAACTATTATTATGCGAAGGGGGTTAATTATTAATAATGGTGCTTCAATAACAATTAAACCAATACTAATTGATAATGCCTTTGTAAGTTAATTTGGTGACAATGTCTTCCTTGATATTTGGTCTTAAGTTTTAACAATAATAATATCATTATTGAGAGTATTAGTTAAGGCATAATAAAGTCTGTGTCAAGAAATAACTATGGTTGATAATAATGTTCCAACGTAGGTAGAAAATAATTTTATGAGACTATAAAGTAATGTTGTTTTTTTTTTAATCTAGGTTGAAATCGTTGTATTATTATGGATGACCTAGTCTTGTGACAATATTACTATGATATAAAAGTAGATGTACCTTTCGTGACCAATTATTGTAAGGGACTGACAAGCACTAATCTTCCTTTTGGGGTCTGCTTTACTCGCGTAGCAAGTCCAGGATCATATACTCATATAAGAAAAATAGACCTTACTCATGTTTGACCTTAGCAAAGAAATTAAGATGGGCCCCATGCATACATCTCTTATAACTATCAAACCCATAATTACAAAAAGATACAATAAATTACCTCGAGAAATGTTGACATTTGTTCATGTTTGTGCATGGCCTACACTCCATGGCTTAAGATCTAAGTAGGGGCAAGGATGTCATAATTTGACCTTAGGATGTGCGCGACAAGCTTGCTGCTCCTGTTTTTGCTCATTCCCAACTTGAGCTCTAAATTTATTTAGGTCCTTGTGAAGGTGTTCAACAAAAAAAAATTGTGTTTAGTGTTACACCTCATGCACTCATCGTGTTAATTAGTTTAATGCTTGTTTTCTTTTTAAAAAAAAAATGTTAGGTATTTCTAGTGATTTTTTTTTTGGGGCATGACACTAAGTCCTTTGGTAAGTCAGCTGAGTCACTGTTGTGATCATTTTCATTATTTATGTTTTGATGTGAATGTCTCTTTTATGTGAGAATTTATTTCATACTTTATGCCTAGCTTTGGATTGTGGATTATTTGAGTAAAGTTAGATATTGGATTGCTCATGTTATTTGTAATTATAATTGTTATTAATGTGCTGAGGTGTGATTTAATGTTATTATATATATGTATTTATATTGCTATGGTTATTCTTTGGTGTGAGTGAATATTGGCTATTACTATTATTATGATTATGTGTGTATTATGTTTTATGAAAATAAGGCTAATATTAAATAAGGTTATAAATATTAACATATTTTAATGTTATTTATTAAATATTAATATGTTTATTAGTAAATATTTAAATAGTAATTTTTAAGCATATGTTATATTTGTGTTTTGATTTACTTTTTTGGTGGAGTGATTATTTTTAAGGAGGTTCTTTTATCTCTTATAATATTTTGAATTTATTTCGTGGGAAATCCTAAACAAATGAGTTAATTATGTGAGTTCATTTGATTGTTTATTTTATTTTAATTAATTATTTCATTAGTGGGATGAGGATATATACTTTAATTTAATATTTTAGTACTTTTTTTTTATGAGAGGATTTTATTTCCTTGTTTTATTTGAGAAATTAGTCTTTTGGGGAAAAAGAAGGAAAGTTACTTTCTTTTTTGTTTTTCTTTCTTTTTTAATTTAATTAGTTTTATTTTTGGGAGAAATTGGGTAAAGGAGACTTTCACTTTTTTGTGCATGAAATTTAGAGGATTTTAGAAGATATTTTTGGGGTTTTTGCAGAATGGAGAGATTTTACATGTTTTTGAAGTAATTTTTCTAAGGTTTTGAGAAAATTTGAAGTGGTTTTGAATCAAATTTTGGAGGAAAGTGATTTGGATTTCAATTATGATTTGAGTGGAATGGATTTTGTTGGGGAATTGTGGTTTTTGGAAAATTTTAGATTGGGGAGTTGGAAGTTCAAATTTTCAGAGCTCGGCATCAAACTCACGTCCATGCCAAGCGTTGGATTTAGGTTAGATTTTGGAATCTTTTGTTAAATTTTATTTTGAATGTATGATTAATTGGATTGACTTATCTCTCTCTAATTTTTGAAAATAAATGTTAGATATTTTTATTCTATGTGTGAATGAAATATTTATTTATTCCAGAATAAAAATCAATAAATGTTTTCTATCTTTTGTTCTCTACTAGTAAAATGGTCTGATTGCATCGCTGATAATTCTATTTTTACAAACTGGGTTAGTGATAATTTTAAAGGGTTTTTTCATTTTGTTGTCTATTAAATTCAGTAAAAAAAATATCAAAAATCTAGATTGTAGTTTTTGAGATATAGTTGAAACACGAGGCTACTATTAGTGTAATGCCCCATCTTGTAACCTAAAGAATGTTGCATTGACTACAAAAGTGTAATAATTTTTTTTTAAAGTATAAACATTTACTTAACTAATTGCAAACATTCCCTAAGCAATGCGATGACACACTACTTGAAAATCCCATATATGACAATAATATTTAACATAGCATGTATTTAATTTTCATAAACTTTAAATCATACATTGAATAACATTTAAAATACATCATTTAAAGATATAAAGTACAAATAAGATTCTTACATTGCATTTGAAATAACATTTACAATACTCATTTTCCAAATGAGGTAGGTTATATAAAATTACAATTACATATTACAAAATTTTCTCCTCGAATACAATTGAGGAGTGATACAAAAATAAAGTTTCCACTAATACAAATAAGAAAGTACATTTATCCGCATACGAGCTCTCCATCCAAGAAATACTCGTTGGCACGAACAAGAACTGGGGACCCAACAAAGTAAGGTGCATTTTCCACCCAACCATGTGGTACTTGTAGGTCTACCCCCTGTCTTATAGTCAATGCAACATTCTTTAGGTTACAAGAGGAGGCATTACAATCATATTGCTCCTCCATGGCTGCAAATACTCTTGTTTCTCCCTATACCTATAACCAGGCAATGGAAGACTAGGGTTTCACATTTATAGGCATTTGAAAGTAGTTAAATTAATTAAAATTTTAATCTTTGATATTTTAGAAAATATTTGGTTGTTGGTTTTCTCATTTTGTCAATTGGTTGTAATCGGGTATGCCGAAAAGAGGGTTTTTATGGGAGTTGTTTTTTGTTTTGCATTTTGTAAATTTCTAATTCATTTTTGATTGATTTTGCTTGTGTTGCTGAGTATTCAAGGGCCGAATATGAAATGGGTCTTTGATATATGTGGATTCAATTTGATTTGAGTGTTTTATGGTTGTTTTATGAATGGAAAATTTACTACTATCAAGAGGAAAAATTAGTTCAATTATGAAGTTGTATAGGAAGATATAGCTCTATCCTTTGATATTCATTGTGTTGTATTATTTATGCTTGAATGTGTTATTATTTGTATGTTGAAAATTTCTTCCCATTTGTAAAAAAAATTTATGTTGAGGCTTTTGTACTATGTAAGGATCAATTGTACCAAGCCTATGTATTGTTGGTCTTGATTATGAACTGTGAAATTAAAAGTTGGTTATCATGTTATAAGATTGTGCAAATGGTGAACATATCTTCCTCATTGTATGTGTTGTGGTATAATGATTAGAATTTGGGTTTCCTATCCATTTGTGTTATGTGTTTGGCCCCTGGAAGTATCTGGAAGTCTTTGTAAAAGTCCTTGTGATTTTTGGTTGATTCTTGTTTTAGGTAGTCTCCTTTGGATGTTTTCTGTTAGCCACTTGTTGTTTCTATTATTTGCTTGTGTGTAGGGCCTAGTGTTGTCTCCTAGCACAACGGGAGTGGGCCTCAGAGTTCCACGTGGTAGGGTGGTATTTTCCAACCATCCATTGGGGTTTAGGTAGTGCAATTAGTGTGCAACATGAAGTCTTTCCTTCCACTTCATTCCATAGTTGATTTCATAATGTAGATAATATTTCTAAGAAAATTGAGCCCAATATGTATTTTATATTTATGTACCTCTCAGATAAATGAATCTTGTATATTGTAGCATTCTTGTAAAGGAAAAGTAAATGAATTGATGTAATCTTGAATATATATATTTTGTTGTTTATTATGTAATGTAAAGGTTAACATAGGAATGTTGTATTTTTATGAGCTTAAGTTAGTAGTAGATGTGATATATCTTCATGTATTCATGGCATTGATTAGGATTAGGTTCATATTGGCATTGTGTTATATGAGGATTAATTATAATTAACTTATGTAACATCATATGTAATTTGATGTATGAGATTTAATTTACATTCAAAAAAATAAAATTGCATGATGTTGAAGGTCTTTTGTGTTAATCCACTAGGTCCCTTAGCGGGGTGTTATAGAGAGCATTTTTATCTTTGGATTTGATTAATGGGATCAACAAGATAATTTTGACCTTGAGTTGGTTGTGAAGAAGTTTGATCATACATTGAATAAGGATCTCGATGTTAATTTTATGATGTGGGTGCATTTACTTTAAGCTTAACATGGCCTTTAACTAGGTATCTCTACTAGGTCTATAGAGATGCTTGAATGGTAGTATATCTATACCTTGACAAGAGTAGAGATAACTCCACCAAGGTTATTGATGTTTGGCTAGAAGATGAGCAATTCAAGTAGGCATGTGTCAACTATCTCTACTAGTATGCATGATTATAATATGTAGACCTTTGACTACTTGTTAATGAACTAGCCGAATATCTAGTAATAATGGTTAATTTTCTCAATTGTAAGAACATTCAACAAACTCACTTACACACACTAGTTATTTTATTTGTTCTAATTATTAATCTATGAATATGAGTTATTTTTATGAACATGATTTTGAAATCTTAAACTATGTCGAGAGTCAATGCTTGGGTTCTTAAGTGGATTCACTTATCCTCAAATTCTCAAGAGTTTTACAACTAGATAAGTTTTTATTATACGTTTCTTAGTAAGAACTCCTTTATGCAGCCATAATTTATGGTCAGCATGTATACTATGTTATGAAATGTAGCCTAATGTTATGATGGCCTTCCCTTTATTATTTGGATCTTTCTTAAAAAAATTATGTTAAAATGGATCCAATTACATATGGAGTCATAGGGATGGTAACTTCAACCTTCAAGGTTGTGTTAAAGTGTATCCTTCTTGGTAATGGAGTTTCTCCTCATGATTATGGTGGTTGTTCCAGATCACCATGCATTGATGTGTCTTTCTCATGGTTTCTCATTCTCTAACCATAGGTGTTACATTAACTAGATGCAATGAGTGCTAATTGGACCATTCGATATCATGAGAGATGGGTTCTTGTTGAACCACTACTCATGAAACATGGGTCAATGAGTTTGACTCGAAATCTACACGGTTGAATCCTGATAGCAATATCATAATTTGACAGGCTGTGGAAAAATACCTCCTACTTATCAATAGATGTAGTTTTATTTTATGGTTTTCTTCTCACGTGATATTGTGATGAGACTGGCTAAGTTGCAATATTTTAGAGTTTTTAGTAGGTGTTTGTGCATGGGTACATATGGATGTCATGTGTTGCAAATTCTAGTTGTACATGACTAGCTTAAATGATTAATACTAAGTGTTAAATAATGGAATGAAATAAACTTGGGAAAACCTATATTATTTCCTTAAAGAAATTAAGTATTATCTAATTTTTAAATATTTGCATGCAAATTTAAAGCAACTATTATGTGATTTTGAAATATTTTCATATAGATTTTAAACATGAAGCAATTCAAATGAAAATGAATTTTAAAATATTTGCATACAGATTTTAAACATGAAGCAATGCAAATGAAAATGAATTTTGCAATATTTACATATATAATTAAAACATAAAGCAATGCAAATGAAAACCTAAATTTTTTAGTTTCTAGGGTTTTCTTTTTTGCAAGAAATTTGCAAATTAAAAACCTAAATTTTTAGTTTCTAGGGTTTATTTTTTGTAGGAAATTTACAAAAAAAAAAACTAGTTAACATAAACTATAGTGCAAAAATAAAAAAATGTCCATCAAATTGTCAAAAAAATAGAAAAAATGCAAAAAAGGGGAACATGTTGGTGTTTAGAGGTAGTTACAAGTTGGGATCCCATTCTTTATCACCTATGAGCTCTGGTAGAAATGAGCTCACAGGAAAACTTTAACAAATTTAATACTTTTACGAATGGGGTCTCGTTTCCTAGTAAACAAGATCATTTTTTATAATTCTTGGCTCAAGATCCTACCATGTAATGGGGTCTTGTTTTGAATTTATGCTTGAGATCCCAAAGCAGGATCCCATTTTGTTTTTCCCAATTTTGGGTTTTTTCTAAGTCCAAAACTTTCACTAGAAGTAGACTCATCTTCTTGCACTCACCCCTTATCAAAATGAATTAGTTCACTACTTTGACAAAAATTCTACCTAGAAATCAATTTAGGATCCTAAGCATTGGACCTATAAGATTAATTTTCCCAATTGTTGTCATTACCTAAGCCTTTATTTATAAGAGCTTCTTTGTCGAGTTACAATAGGTGTCTAGTAGTAAAATATATAGTAGCTTTGGATAATTCGCAAGGGAAACTATAAAGCTCACGGGCCTTCTCATTGGTCATTTGCATAAGCACAAAATAATAAGCTCATCAAGATTGAGTGGAGAATCACAAGAACCTTGAATACACAAACCAAGATTCTAGAGGAAACACCCAAGAATTGCTCTGAAGCTTATGAGTACTTTGCATGATTCTCTTGGGTTTGAAAAAATATAAATATTTTTATATAGGCTATTTAGCATGTTAGGATGTTGTGGAGCATTTATGGAAGTCAAAAGATAAGTGTGGATTAAAATAAGGGAGGAATTTTGTATTAAAAAAAATTCTTTGTTTCTACATTTATGGAGAAAATATTTTGACTATGATGAAAATGTAATTGTGAGGGTAAATTTATCTCAACAAAATCATATTTTTATTTTGCCTCCCTAATGCAAGTAGTTTTTTCATTGTTGACTGGACAAAGAGTTTAAAAAAAAATCTTCTTATTTTTTCTTCCTAGTAATATTCCATGAAAGTCTATCTTTATGTGATCAAACTTGGTAATGGGATTCACAAAAATTTTAGTGTGGGAAAGTGAGTTTGAATGTGACTTTGTTTTGCTTGTGCATAGGAACTACTAGCTTCTGATTGCTAACTGTAACTATGACTACTGCCAACGGCTATCCAACCTCACAAATGCATCGGGACATGGATGTATGGATGAAAATTTTCACACCCCTAAAGAATTGTTCCAGTGTTGTTGTGCCTCATGCTTACCGCATAATGTGATATATAATTTTTTTAATACAATTTATAAAATGATTCTTATAAAATAGAAAAATAATATATAGTATTTTAATATATTAATATATTATGTAGCCGGCACGGGTAGCACGGTTGGCTTGAGGATGTGGGATGGCTCCTCATGGTCTCGGCTTTGACTCGCTCTCAGAATTACCCAGTGGTTGTGGTTGTCGGCGTCGCAGACACCCTTAGGAACTAGTCTCACTCCCCAGCTCGCCTCTAAGTGATGCTAGGCGGGGGGCCATGGGGACACCCTGAGTTACCAAAAATATATATATATTATGTAACAATTTTTTTTAATTTTAATATAAGAATTATTTTATTAATTCTATTTATATTAATATTAATTTTATATATACATATATTATATATTGTATTAGTAATATACCTATAAGTTATTATATATTAAATATGACATATTTTATATTAAATTATATATATAACAAAAATATAAAAAAATTATATTAAATATGTAACGCCCTACCAAGGAACCCTAGACGACAACACACAAACATGAGGGTATGTGCAGGATCATCATGGAAAAAATAGGCCCTTAAGTGGCAAAAAATTTAGAAAAACCAGAGGTAGGCAACTTGACTTAAAAATTTGAATAAGTTATCTATATTATTTCAAAAATATGTAAGAATAGAATCTATAGAAAATTAAATGTAGTTTCTAAACTACTAGATTTGTTTGAAAAAAAAGAAATTCACTTTGGTGAAAATTTGAAATTTCAGTGCAATGGTACTTAAATTTCAGGGAAAAAATAAGAAGTAGGTGTATGTCTGACCACCCTAACCACAATAAAATGATAATATTTTTTTATAATATTTTAGATATAAGTAGAGGACTCATGCCCCGATTTGATGCATATTTTTTTATAATTTTTTTCCAATTAAATAATTAATTATGAATTTTTTATTACAATTTTTTAAAAAATATAAAAAATTGTATGTCTGACCACCTTAACTTGGTCAACACTTCATGAAATTCATTTTTTATTTTTTAATCCTATAGTATGTTAAGCATAGAATGTGACACATATTTTGGATTTAAAAAATGTGATATCGTTTGAAAGCTATAGATGTTTTTCAATCAGCCTATCAATCAGGACTTTAGTCGTAATTTAAATAGAAAATGAATAATAATTACTTATTATATTCAAAGTAAAGCATAATTTATATCAATGGAAAGCTGAGAATCTCCTTTAAAAACCCTTTTCATTTCATCAATTTTGGGTAAAAAAATAGTCATCAGCCACATACCCACCATATTGCCACTTTTTGGCCCATCATGATCCTGCACATACCCATGACTAAATAATGAAACAATTTTTTTTATAAGAAATATCAACATAATAGTGAAATGCATAACTAAGCATGGGTGATCCCACAATAGTGGTTTACACTTTTTGGCCTAACTGGACACTGATATTTTTTTTTTAACACAATCTCCACATTCGGGCACCTATAGCAATTAAACCGTAAAGAATTTGAAGATGATGCAAACTAGAGTCTTGTCATATTTTGTCTGTAGAATTCTAAAAATATTTTTTCAATTTTTTGGAATCAGATTGCACTTCTTTTCCATCTCCCACGAAAATTGGTTTTTTTCAAAAAACAACATTTTTAAAAGTGACGCTACACCGTATAACACATAACTTTTTTTCCTTGAAAGATAAAATTCCAATTCTTTCAAATTTAGATTTGTAACTCCAATATCTAGTGCTTCCACTTGGTTAGATAGTTTTTATTGAATATTTTTTCTTTAATCAAGTTTTAAAATCAAATCAATTACAACGACACGGTGTATAACGATAACTTTTACTGTATGTAAATTTTTATTTTTTTGTTGGATCAAGGACTCCAACAGTTTCTTTAAATTGAAAACCTATATTTAATAAAACTTAAAAAATAGATAGATAATATAATCAAAACATACTAAAATTATATTCGTTGGATAGCTCGTTTTGAGGGGAACCTGATACTAGTTGGGTTTTTGAGATCTTCTCCATTTTCATTATGAAATCGAGCTTCGAAACGTAAAATTTTCAACAATTCTGGTGCCTTAGGAACTAAGGGTGAGAACATCTTGGAAAGGTTTGGTCGAACTAGGGTTCGACCGAACCCATGTTCGGCCGAACCACCAATCCATGCAATTAAAAAAAGCAATTAAATGAAAGCTTTTTTTGTTTTAGCCATACTAAAAGGGTTCGGTCGAACCCACTCTAGTATGATTTTTTAATAGGGGATTTAGATGGTTCGACCGAACCATCTAAATGGTTTGGTCGAACCTTAGGGTTCAGCCGAACCCATTTGATATGAGGAATGGGAAAAATTCAAAATTTCCTTCCTCTTCAAAAGTGTAAACCACTTATGTGGCTTCACCCACATAAAATGTAAACTAATCTAAGTCCTCTAAGGTTCCATGACTACAATACTAACACAACTATAAACAAGAACATGACATCAGATAAACAACATTAAAGATCACTTATAAACAACTAACAAATACATATACATAGTTCCATTACATTAGAGTACATTATTACATTATTTACAATATTACTTCCTAGAGAACAATTGGGACAAATACATCAATATTACAATATATGGTACAATTGAGATACAAGTCCAATACATATACATAAATGATTTTCTTCTCGAACTAGATCATGAAATGAGATCCACTATACAAGGTACAACCTCCATGCACACGAAATAGCAACAAGGAAACCAAATGGAGGAAAAAGCACAAACCTCCTGACCATGTGGAAGATTAAGGTCCACCCCTCGTGCTAGGAGATAACATAAGTTCCCTCTACATCAAACAATCAACAAAACAAAAGGCTAACATAAAAAGACTATACATGACTCCAATACAACTCTGTAACAAGGATAACATCACATGCAATAGATACAAACTTCAATAGACACGCATGCAATAGAAGGGGAACATAAAACTAGGGAATGTCATATTGCAATAGGGAGGAGTTTCATCACATAGCTTGATATGGGTTATCCATGTGAATCTTCTAGGACCCGGCAACTATCCTAGGTTATTGTGTTGACCTCTCTCAATCCTCGGCCCCCAAACAAACTCATGTGGAATCAACATACCTTTTATGAGGACAAGGCAGTTGATCTTGCCATTCCAAGCCTTCCCATATCATCTCAAGCCTAAACGAGTACTTGAGTCATGAGTGAGGCTTACATTATATCTTAATTGATGTGAAATCTACCCTTTCCCTCTAATTCATTATTAATGTTATCACTAGATTAAGAAACTCCCAATGGGTTATCCTAGGCACCACTTTGGGTGTTGGCCCCCATGAGAACCACTCCTCCTACTTGCAACTAGTAGGCCCTACAAATCAAACAAGACATTTACCATCACATGAATCTCATACATAGAGCAAGGCATTGACCATCTTGCTTGCATATCCCAATCACAAGAAAGTGTAAACAATGTAAGGCATAAATCCTCTTGCAAACATCTGATCACAAAAAAATCATTAAATCCACATACATGTTATTTCAAACTGAAACAATCATAATATCCCCATACAAGATACTTTCCCCCCTCAAAGCTTCTAGAAGAAAACTTAATGCTTGCACAATAACACCCACTTAGAAAAACCCAAAAATCACTCTATTATCTAACATCGACACAATATTTTTCACAAGTGACCAATCCCATAATCACCAAAAAATACATTGTTTTCACAATCACATTTGTTCTCAAAGACTAGTTTCAAGGTAAATTTATAACTCAGCCAAAACAATTATAAAAGAAACTAAATATTTATTCTTCTTAATATAAGTAAATCTACTTTCTTTCGCTATTGCTTTTCTATAACTATGATATTCAAACAAGTACACAATTAACAATGCAACCATGAACGACTCCATATATAAACATCACTTCCACATCGTTATAGGGTTATCAATATCAAATGAGCACAACTTAAGTCCATTAAAAATGGGGATTTAGATCATTATTTCCAAAACCACATCAAGTATACCAGATATACACCAATGTTCCCAACACTAAAGTTCAAGCAACAACATTCCTAATTTGTATATATGTAACACCTTTGCATATGATTAATCCCTTAATAATGCATGGATTGTAATATAACAAGACCACATTGGCAATTAAATCAAAACCTAGACTATTACCACTATATTCCTACTTCATTTATAAGTAGCCACCTCTATCATACTAGAACCCTAATATTACAATAACAATATTCTAATTTACATGGAAAATTCATTTAATGAATTAATAACCATTCTATCTACTCTAAATAGGATATTCACATATTCCTAAAATCCCCTATATGCATGACCTAATTTTGGCCTTTCATTCTTGTAGAATCATTGTCTAGGTATCAACCTTAAGCATAGGCATAACACCAAGCTGATCACTATATCCATGTAGGAATAGGAATTACCAAATTACTACCTACATTATCCAAATCAATCAACTAAGCCATCTGTTCAATTCTATTGTATGAACTAAAACCTCTCAATTATTGTATTGCCAACTCAAGATACTGAAGAATGCATTATAAATTGAATAATGTAATATTGGTATACATGATTCTTGGGATAGTATCATCTTGATGTTTATCCATTCCATCAAATGTCTAACAATTAATCTATTATATTTTTTTTAGAAACTGTTGAATTCACATTGAGTTACTATTTTATCAATTTATATTCACCCTTAGTCTTCAATCCAAATCCTAATTTCTTTGATTTAATTACAGAAATGAAAGGAAATAGAATATTTCTAAGCAATAAGTATGAGCTTTTTAATTGCTCGATCTCTATATTCCTAACTCCCAATATAAATCTATCTAAATCTTATGTATTTAGATATATGTTTAAGCATTAAATGCTGAAAGGCTAGAGATTATTTTGAAATGCTTCTCAGTTATCATCATTGTTAACTCAAATATTCATAAAAGAATGAGTTGAGTTTGATGAAAGGTTGTGAAAATTAAATCAATAAAATCTCCTTGAAGGAAAATCAAATCAAAGGATGCATTTAACTAGTTTATACCTTACCCCTATTGATATGCTTCTTTTATAACCCCAAGCAATATTTTCCAACAGAATCTTAGTGATATCGAGGGTGAGTGGCAGAATGATGGCCAAGAGATTCACGGTTCAGGATTAGCAATACATGAGCCATCATTAGCTAACCTCTATCTGTAGGGTATGATTCCAACCATCTTGGAATCTATATAAAGACAAAAAAAATACTAAATAAAGTAGTAACATTCACTCAAATGATAGAAAGCGATGTTTCCAGTTATCATGGTCGAAACATCTCCTTGTTAATTATTTTTTATGGTGCCTACGCCGGCCATGAGCTTCACATCGAGGAAGAGGGGGAGGCGATTGGAGTTTTAGCAGTGTTATACTGAGTCACCTAAGCACTTGATTACTCGAGCTAAAAGGTGGATATTGTCTCATTTAAATGGAACATCTCTCTCTCTCTCTCATTTGAGTTATTTGCAAGATCTTAGAAGCAAAGTGGGAATTCTATCTGCCCGTAAGAAAGAAGGCATTGTCTACAGTAGAGTTCTAATCCAAATTATGTCTATCTTTTATCACAGGTAGAATAGTGGATCACATTCATGTCCTATGTGGCTTGCACATAAGGAGATATGGGTCATACAATACTACTTGCAGTACCAACTGCTAACATAAGGGTATGTTGATCAGGGTATCAAATTCCCAAATAATTATATGCTCACTGATTTACATATAGACGAAAACCAACATAGAACTTGCATATCGATTACTATATAAGAAGCATATAAATTGAATGCATTTAACTCGAATTTCAATCACAAAAATTAACCAACGATTGACCAAAATAGGGTGCTTGAAACAGAAATGAAGCATCCAATAAGGATGTGTGGTGCAGGGATTAAATTTTGCTATAAGTATGGAGATTTAGACTAAGCACATAGTGATAAGTTTTTCCTATGACAATGACTGCAATGAAAACAGGATCTGAACATAATTTATTTGATAAAAGAAGACCTTTCATGCAAAAAGAATTGACAGCTATAAAGAGTGATTCATAGTCTTCACAACTATCCTCCCTGCCTATGATGATTTGAGTCTATACAAAAATAGTGAACCTCACATTATTCTTGATTGACTAGAAGATATGTAAAAGTGTACCTAGTAAATAGGATAGATTGTGAAGACAGGTATGATGCAATTCACAGTTGCTCGCTACTGTTGGACAATGATCTGCAACCCATTCATCTGAGCCACACTTTTGAATTTTCCCCAAAATCTATAGCATAAAATATTATCTTCTAGACAAAGTTTTCTTCCCAAAACAAGAATCCATCCTCCCAAGAAAATCTCTCCAAAAGAGATATATTTACAAAAGAAAGAATGTTGTTTTTATTTTTGAAAACCCCCAAAAAAAACCAATAAAATCTCCAGAATCCCAAATGGAATTCAGTTTCTTCTTTTATTATAAAATAATTAATTAATTCCAATAACTATCTACAACTGCATGTTGTTGCATGCTAACAGTTACTGACACATACTAATTTTAGAATTTGTAACTGAAGAAACCTGTCTTTTTATTTAACACCTTATTTCTTAGATTTGTATTGCTTCTGGATTCGATTGTGTAAGGATTTTTTTGCATCAATGTTTCGAATCACACTCTGTGATCCATCACAATCGAATCTAGAAGCAATACAAATCTATGATATGGATTGTGGAAACCTACTATCTTTAACCTTATTTCTTCCTATTTACTAATTGCAGCTTTCCGTTATAATATTTTATTTACTTCAACTTCACATTATAATTTTATTTTATCATAACCTTAATTATAAAAGCATTTATTTTTTATTATCAAAATTACCTTTTAACTTAATAATACTATTTTAATGTGACAATTAAACAAAAAAATTTATCAACCAATTTAAATCAAATAGACTAAACACCAATCAATACTTGACCACAAGGTGAAGTCGACAAGCAAGACCACAACAACATTGATGGACCAACCAACCATATGGACAACACTGATAGGGTGAATCATAGAGGGGCACTACATCCCCCCCCCCCTAAGATTCAACTTATTCCTAGAAGTTGCAAGGTTAGAGTAAAACATACACACAGTAGTT
This sequence comes from Sequoia sempervirens, assembly GCA_007258455.2. NCBI lineage: Eukaryota > Viridiplantae > Streptophyta > Pinopsida > Cupressales > Cupressaceae > Sequoia > Sequoia sempervirens. Next base: position 1,317,377 of record VDFB02086081.1, read on the forward strand.
CAAAATTTTGTGAAATAATACCATGTTCACCTTTCCTTTAATGTAAATACAAAAAAAATATCAAATAATCAAGCAAACCAAATGTCAAACAATTACCCTAACCTTAACCAAGTTCAAGAAGTAGGATCAATTGACCATTGACATCAAATGACACAAATGAGGTGATGGATTAGATACTCATCCTCTTCAAGGATGATGGATAGGGTAGGGGATCTTATGTTATCTCCAAACAACTATTCCATTGGGTTTGAGGCACACTCAAACTTGTCAATTTAGGCTAATTCAATTCCTGGTACCTGCAACCTGCAAAAAACAAAATAGTCAAACATATATATAATCATACAATCAAGTGCACCGTGAAAGGAAATCACAACATAGCAGGGTACTCACGAATGAGTAATGTGACACTATCCCTTTCACCAAGACACATCTGAAGAAAACACTCAGTAATCAAATCAACTCATAAACCATCGACTACATATAAATCATCAAAGCTAATTCATTACATCAGAATGCTACACTTTCACAAAACACAACATATTTATGTACTCAAAGCACACATTTTTCATTAAATATTTATCATTTACAAACAAGCCATTCCACTATATTCATTATTCAATGCTAAATCTCATAATATATGTGACACAAGATCAAGATTTTACACCTTTTCAGAAGCATGAAAACACAATTTATCATTTCTTACACACTATATTCATGATCTAACATGCATTCTTCACATACACACAAATTCACATCATCGAGAATCACATCACAAGTCTACACAAGGGTCCATAATGTATCCTCAATAGAAAGAATGTCGGTGCATTACGCACTACACCGTGGGTCCTATCCTTTTCATCGATTTTCTACACCATTGAAAAAACACCACCAAAGGAAAAATCTCGGGTTGCTAAGCAAGGATGAACCTATGCCCTGATACCAGGTGTAGTACCCCACCAAGGAACCTCAGAGGACAACACACAAACATGAATAAATAATAGAACAATATTTTTTATAAGAAATATCAGTATAACAATGAAATGAATAACTTAACATAACATGTAAACTAATCTAAGTCCTCTAAGGTTCCATGAATACATTACTAACACAACTATAAACAAGAACATGACATCAGATAAACATCATTAAATATCATTTATAAACAACTAACAAATACATATACATAATTCCATTACATGGGAGTACATCATTACATTATTTACAATATTGCTTCTTAGAGAACAATTGGGAAGAATACATCAATATTACAATATAGTGTACAACTAAGATACAAGTCCAATACATATACATAAATGACGGCCTTCTCGAACTAGATCATGAAATGAGATTCATTTCATAAGGTACAACCTTCACGCACATGAACTAGCAGTAAGGAAACCCAATCGAGGAAAAAGTACCAGCCTCCTGACCATGTGGAACCCTAAGGTCCACCCCTCATGCTAGGAGATAACATAAGGTCTCAGTACATCAAACAGTCAAGAAGACAGAAGGCTATCATAACAAGACTATACATGACTCCAATACAACTCTGTAACAAGGATAACATCACATGCAATAGATACACAACTTCCAGAGGCACACATGGAACAGAAGGGGAACACAAAACTAGGGAATGCCAGATTGCAATAGGGAGGAGTGTCATCACATAACTTCATATGGGTTATCCATGTGGATCTTCCTAGGCCCCGGTCCCCATCCTGGGTTATCTTGTTGACCTCTTCTGATCCTTACTCCCCATACAAGTTCATGCAAAATCAACATACCTTTCATGAGGACAATGTAGTTTATCTTGCTATTCCAGGCCTTCCCATCTCATCTCAAGCCTAAACAAGCACTTGAGCCATGAGTGAGTCTTACATTATCTTAATTAATGTGAAATCTACCCTTTCCCCCTAATTCATTATTAATGTTATCACTAGATTAAGAAACTCCCAATGGGTTATCCTGGGCACCACTTTGGGTCCTAGCCCTCATGAGAGCCATTCCACCTACTTGCAACTAGTAGACCCTACAAATCAAACAAGACATTTACCATCACATGAATCTCATACATAGAGCAAGGCATTGACCATCTTCTCACATATATCCCAATTACAAGAAAGTGTAAACAGTGCAAGGCATAAACCCTCTTGCACACATCTCATCACAAAAATAGTCATTACATCCACATACATAATATCCCCATACAATATACTTTCCCCCCTCAAAGCCTCTAGAAGAAAACTTAACACTTGCACTTGTAATAACTCTCACTTAAATCAACACCAAAATCACTCTATTATCTAACATCGACACAATATTTGTCACAAGAAACCAATCCCATAATAACTACAAAATACATTGTTTTCACAATCACATTTTTTCTCAAAGACAAGTGTCATGGTAAATTTATAACTCAACCAAAACAATTATAAAAGAAACCAAATCCTTATTCTTCTTAATATAAGTAAATCAACTTTCTTTCGTTATTGCTTTTCTATAACTATGATGTTCAAACAAGTACACAATTAATAGTGCAACCATGAATGACTCCATATATAAACATCATTTCCACATTTTTATAGGGTTATCATTATCAAATGAGGACAACTTAACTCCATTAAAAATGGGGATTTAGATCATTATTTCCAAAACCACATAATGTATACCAAATATACACCAATGTTCCCAACACTAAAGTTCAAGCAACAACATTCCTAACTTTTATATATATGTAACACCTTTTCATATGATTAATCCCTTAATAATGCATGACTTGTAATAGACCAATACCTCATTGTCAATTAAATCAAAGCCTAGATTATTACCACTATATTCCTACTTCATTTATAAGCAACCACCTCTATCGTACTAGAACCCTAATATTACAATAACAATAAATTCAAATTTACATAGCAAATTCTTTTAATGAGTTAATAACCATTCTATATACTCTAAAAAGGATATTCAGATATTCCTAAAATCCCTTATATCCATGATCTAATTTTGGCCTTTCATTCTTGTAGAATCATTGTCTAGGTATCAACCCTAAATGTAGGCATAACACCAAGTTGGTCACTATATCCATGTACGAATAGGAATTAACAAATTACTACCTACATTATCCAAATCAATCAACTAAGCCATTTGTTCAATTCTATTGTATGAACTAAAACCTCTCAATTATTGTATTGACGACTCAAGATACTAAGGAATGCATTATAAATTGAATAATGTAATATTGGTCTACATGATTCTTGGGATAGTATCATCTTAATGTTTATCCATTCCATTGAATGTCTAACTATTAATCTCTTATATTTGTTTTAGAAACTGTTGAGTTCACTTTTTCTTCACTTTTGAAGATGATTGTTAACCAAAAATTATTCATCAACTTGAGTTATTGTTTTATCAATTTATATTCACCCTTGGTCTTTGGTCCAAATCCTAATTTCTTTGATTTAATTACAAAAATAAAAGGAAATCTAATATTTATAAACAATGTCTATGTAAATTTTAATTGTTTGATCTCTATATTCTTCACTCCCAATATAAATCTATCTAAATCTTATGTATTTAGATATATGTTTAAGCATTAAATGCTCACAGACTAGAGATTATTCTAAAATGCTTCTCGGTTATCATCATTGTTACCTCAATTATTCTTAAAAGAATGAGTTGAGTTCAATGCAAGGTTGTGAAAATGTTCAAATCGATAGAATCTTCTGGAAGGAAAATCAAAACAAAGAATGCATTTATCTAGTTTATACCTTACCCTAGAACTGATATACTTCTTTTATAAACCCAAGCAATATTTTCCAATAGAATCTTAGTGATATTAAGGGTGACTGGCAGAATGACGGCCAAGAGATTCATGGTTCCAGATTAGCAATACATGAGCCATCATTAGCTAGCTTCTATCTATAGGGTATAACGCCAACCATCTTGTAATCTATCTAAAGACAAAAAAAATACTAAATAAAGTAGTAACATTCAATCGAATGATAGAAAGCGATGTTTCCAGTTATCATGGTCGAAACATCTCTTTGTTAATTATTTATATGGGGCCTAAGCCAGCCACAAGCTTCACATTGAGGAAGAGAGGCAGGGAATTGAAGTTTTAGCAGTTTTATACTGAGTCACCTAAGCACATGATTACTCGAGCTAAAAGGTGGATATTGTCTCATTTAAATCGAACTCTCTCTCTCTCTCTCTCATTTGAGTTATTCGCAAGATCTAAGCAAAGTGGGAATTTTATCTGCCGGTAAGAAAGAAGGCATTGTCTATAGTAGAGAATCCAAACTTCGTCTACCTTCTCATCGCAGGTTGAACACCGGATCATATTTGTGTCCTATAAGAGATATGGGTCATACAACACTACTTGCAGTATCGACTGCTAACATAAGGGTATGTTGATCAGGGTATCGAATGCCCAAACAATTATATGCTCACCGATTTACATATAGGTGAAAACCAAAATAGAACTTTCCTATCGATTACTATATAAGAAGCATATAAATTGAATGCATTTACCTCAAATTTCAAACTCAAAAATTAACCAACGATTGACCAAAATTGGGTGCTTGAAATAGAAACAAAGCATCCAATAAGGATGTGTGGCGCAGAGATTAAAGTTTGCTATAAGTATGGAGATTTAGACTAAGCACATAGTGATGAGTTTTTCCTATGACAATGACTGCAATGAAAACATGACCTGTAGATAATTTATTTGATAAAAGAAGACTTTTCATGCAAAAACAATTGGCAGCTATAAAAAGTGATTCATAGCCTTCATGACTATCCTCCTTGCCTATGATGATTCCAGTCTATACAAAAATAGTTAACATCACATTATTCTTGATTGATTGGAAGATATGAAAAAACATACCTAGTAAATAGCACATATTGTAAAGACAGGAGCGATGTGATTCCTAGTTGCTTACTATTGCTGGACAACGATCTGCAATCCATTCATCTGAGCCACACTTCCCAATTTTCCCCAAAATCTATAGCATGAAATATTATCTTCCAACAAAGTTTTCTTCATGGAACAAAAATCCACCCCCCCCAAAGAAAATCTCTCCAAAAGAGATATATTTACAAAAAAAGAATGTTGTTTTTTATTTTTGAAAACACCCAAAAACACCAATAAAATCTCTAGAATCCTAAAAGGCATTCAATTTCTTCTTTTATTAGCAAATAATTAATTCCAATAACTATCTACAACTACATGTTGTTGCATGTTGATAGTTACTAACACGTACTAATCTTAAAATTTGTAACTGAAGAAACCTGCCTTTTTATTTAACACCTTATTTCTTCCTATTTATTAATTGCAGTTTTCCCATTATAATCTTTTATTTAAACTTAATAATCACCTTTTAATATTTTATTTGCTTACTTCAACTTCACATTATAATTTTATTTTAACATAACCTTTAATTATAAAAACATTTGTTTTGTATTATCAAAATTACCTTTTAACTTAATAATACTATTTTAATGTGACAATTAAAAGAAACATTAATCAACCAATTTAAATCAAATAGACTAAACAGGTATTGACCACAAGGGAAAGTCAACAAGTAAGACAACAACAACATTGACAGACCAACCAATCATACTGACAACACTGATAGGGTGAATCACGGAGGGGCACTACAAAATATATTAATATAACAATCATTATCTTTTATATTAAATATTATATTTTTGATATTAATAGTTATATCTTGTTATATATTTTATATTTTTTATTAAGTTATATACATAACAAAAATATATATTTAAAATATATTTGAAATATTTTGAATGTGTTCAACTATCAAAATATAAAATTTAATTAAAAAAACTAACATTTTATTCATAGAATGAAAAGTTTAAAATTTAAAAATTTACCCAAAATCTTACACATTAAAGATTTAAATTTTTATTCTAAAAAAATTAAATAAATATTTTATTCAAAGAATTTATATTCATTTTATATTGATTTTTTTTTAAATTTAAAGATTTACCCAAAATTTTATACATTAAATATTTAAAATTTTATTCTAAAAAATTGAACATCATAATTATCTTAGTAATCAAATTTAGAAATTATAAAAAAAAACTTATTTTCATCAAAATTTCTGATATTAATTTATATTAAAGATATCAAAATTTTAATATTTAAATTAGTTTAATAGAAACAATTTTTTGAAAATTTAAATATTTTTAATACTAAATATCTATTTATATTTTACATTAAAATAAAAAAAATTATTTTTATTAAATTTTATTAATATAAAGAAAATTTTCTTAGTAATATAAAGAAAAGTTTCTCATTAACATCATTAAAAGCTATTAATTTATAGTATTAATCAAAAAAATTAGTATTAATTTATTTTAAGATATCAAATTTTTAATACTTAAATTAATTTAAGAGAAACAATTATTTTTAAAATTAATTTTTTTTATACTAAATATTATTTCACATTAAAATATATATTTTTTAAATTTAATATTTTGATTGAATATATTCAAAACATTTCTTTCTTTTATATATATATATATATATATTAAATATTAAATATAACAATTGTTATATCTTATTAAATATAATATTTAATATAAGATATAACAATTGTTATATTAATATATTTAATATAACAAATGTTATATTTTTATTATATATAATTTAATATAAAATATGTCACATTTAATATATAATAATTTATAGGTATATTATTAATATAATATATAATATTATGGATATATAATTAATATTAATATATAAATATAATTAATAGAATAATTCTTATAAAATTAAAAATTGTTATATAATATATTAATATATTAAAATTGTTATATATTATATTAATAGTATGTATTATTTTTTTATTTTATAAAAATCATTTGATTATTAATTATATAAATAAAATGATATATCACAGTATATTTAGCTCATAGGCTATTATAGGTTGGAATTCCACCAGAAAAGTCTTACTGTCTGATGTTAGAAAGTTTTTGAGGCCTGTCCCTACCAGATTGTAGGTTTTCAGGTTGGATGATTTAGTGTGGGATGCTGCTAGATTGGTACAGTTGACCATTCACTTTCCTGATAGCGCAACATTGCTTTACAGTATAGGCACTTCTTCGTACCATTAAAGCTCGAAGCCCAATGAGCTTGACCAATCTTTTGCAAAAGCCATCAACGCCTGTAAGTACACAAATCGCAAATTTTGGACGCTGCCTTATGTCACCAAGTATGGCTCGCTTCGTTCCACACCATTTTTTTGGGTCTCCGTGCTTTCCCTACAATTTAATCAGCTACCAAACCTGAACTGTCGAAGATCACATCCAAAGCATAATTTTCACTGATGCCATTAAGGCCGCATATAAAACACTATCAACCCCTCTTCTGACAGCAAGGAAGAACTCTATGCTAGGCTGCAGATCTTCTGAGAAAGCATTAAAAATAAAGGATGATCGCCCATCCCTATTATGTATGAAGTTTGGTGAGATCAAACAACAGCATTGATTATTCGTGCTTTAAGCAGGCTAGCTCATACGATAGAAAAAGAGCTTTCTTACATGCCTACCCAGGAAAGGAGCTCTAGAACAAGGTATTGGCATCCATCAAATCGTAAAGGACATTTGTTCTATCGTCCTACAAAACAAAAAGTAGAGTTGCTCAGATGGTATGATTTTGAGTGAGAAAGAAAGGGGATAACCTGACGGATAAGGTAGAGACGTCTTCATCCTCCTTATCCTTGGCCGTTGTTAATATTTTGCATTGTGTTTAGAATTTATACTCTTTGTTAACACAATATTTTCTCTGCATACCATTTGATGTCACAGAGGTGGTTTACACATACTTCTCCAACTCTCTTTAATGCTGGAACTCCAAGGCCCCAAGTATGTGCCTCCTGTGCCTATAGTTTTTGTACATTTTCTTTTTTGAATTGGTATTTTGAAATGCTTCTAGCAGTAGCACATTGTGGCATCTTGTGAAGCTGTTGTTATGAAATAGGGTTTACCTGAAGGTTGTATGCATCAAATGGCTTGAGTTATTTTTGAGTGCAACTAAGATCTTTGGAACTTTGAATTGATCCTTGATTGAAATGACAATTATTTTTGGGAAACATTCTAGACTTTCAAGATTGAATTTGAAGCATTATGGTTTGATTTATACTATTTAAAGAGCTGAGTCCCTTTGCTTTTCTACCCTTCTATTATGCTATAGTAGTTCACTTTATGTTTTGGCTTTGGGAAATTGAGTAGTTGCTTCCTTCTCTGCATGAAGGATGATAGCATTGAGGGTATCTATGATACCCTCAAGGAATGTGATGTAATTAGAAAATCAGCTGGGGGTATTGGAATTTCTGTTCATAACATTCATGCAACAAATAGCTACATTAGGGGAACAAATGGCACATCTAATGGTATTGTTCCAATGTTGTGTGTTTTTAATGATACTACTCACTATGTAGACGAGGGAGAAGGCAAGAGAAAGGGTAATGCTTGTAGTTCTTTTTTACTTGGTAGTGCTAATTTGTCAATGCATTCATTCTTCTTGGAGATGGCTAATATGAAACACATCCTATTATGTTCTATCAAGGTAACAAAGAGGCAGCTGATATGAAACATACCGTGTTATGTTTTGGTTTTTAAATTAAATTGGCAAGTTGCTCAATCTGATAACAATATTCCTGCAGGCGCCTTTCCTGTATACTTGGAGCCAGGGCATGATGTCTTTGACTTTCTTGATTTGAGAAAGAACCATGGGAAGGTGATTTTACTTTTGTTGTGGGATTAAGTAATTGACAGTAACTAGGAAAAACTTGTTAAAATTGTTGTTTGACATTTTAGGGTCTCACGAAATCAACTTGGGTTTTCTTACAAGAAGAGAGCAGAGCTATTATTTTGTTCTATGTGTTATGGGTTCCAAATCTCTCTATGAAGAGGTTCTAGGAGAATGCTACCCAGTCATTGTTTTATCCAAATGAATCTCCTGAACTAGCAGATTTTTGGGGTGAAGAGTTTGAAAACTATACTTGACATATGAGCAGCAGGTAAAGCCTTTGTTTCCCTCTACTTAATTTATTTGTTTGGTTGAATCTATTCTTTGAATGCATTGTGGCTCAAAGATTGGATAATTGGATCAGGGAAAGGAAAAGAAGGTTGTGCAAGCCCACAAGCTGTGGTTTCCAATTTTGGAAGCTCAGATAGAAATAGGAAACCCTTACCTTTTATTCAAGGTAAGTTAATAGTTTCTTGAGGAATTTAGCTAAATTTTAAATTGCATTTTCATTTTTTGTTTGAAGCACTAATCCTATTTTGGGCTTTAGGATCACTACAATAGAAAGAGAAATCAATAGAATCTTGGAACAATAAAGTCCTCAAACCTTTGCATTGAGATTTTTGAGTACACTAGCCCAACAGAAACTACAGTTTGTAATTTGGCATTGCTTGCTCTACCAAGGTTTGTAAGAGAAAAGGTGAGTTGAGTGATAATAGCTTCTTCTCACTACATTAAATATTTCACAATGGGACTTCTAACTGATTTGGGAACTATTTCTTGCAGGGGGTTCCTGTTGAATCTCATCCATCTAAGCTTGTTGGTAGCAGGGGTTCTTACAATTGTTACTTTGATTTTGATAAGCTAGGAGAGGTTAGTTTCTGATTTCCATTTTATAATATATTAGTTTTTCTTTGTTGGATGATTGTGTTGAACTTGTCTCTATGGTTTTGGTTAATGTGTTTTTAATCTTTGCAACAATGTAACAGGTCACATCCATGGTTACTATGAATGTAAACAAAATCATTGATGTGAATTACTATCTCAGGGAAACTACCAAATGATCTAACATGCGACACAGGCCAATAGGAATTGGAGTTCAGGGTCTTACTGATACATTTATCTTCTATGGCATGCCATTTGATTCTCAAGAAGTGGGTGGTCAAACAACAATGAATTGGTTATTTCTTGATTTTGGCTTCTCTTCATTGATATGCTAATTCAAACTCTTATAGTTTGGATGTTGTAGGCTCAAAAGTTGAACTTTGAGATTTTTGAGACAATATATTATCATGCACTCAAGGCATCTACTGAGCTTGCTACTAAGGAGGGTCCATATGAAACTTATGTAGGAAGTTTTGTGAGCAAGGTATGTTGGAATTAAACTAATTTTAATTTTTGTCCTGTGTTAGCTTTGGAAAGGCTGTTTAATCTTGGTTATCTATTGTCTTAGTTAAGATCGTAGTAATTATTGTATGGTGTGTTATAGGGTATACTTCAATGATAGGTATTGTTCTATAATAATCTTATGAAATGTATACAAGGTTTTTCAATGAGATGAATTACATTATATCTGTGCAATGCAATGCTACAAGGTATACTTCAACCAGATATGTAGGGAGTTAAACCTTTAGATAGATGGGATTGGGCTACTTTAGGGGAAATGATTGCAAGGAATGCAATGCTTTGAGCCTTACATGTCTAATATCTATAGTAGGAGAGTATTAAGGTGAGTCCCTTTTTCCTTTTAAGTATGGTACTTGTATTGTATTTCCAAAGGGGTTATCTAAGTGTAAGTTGTTTATTGAATTGGCAAGGAAAGTTTGTAGTAGTGAATAAGCATCTTCTTCATGACTTAACTGATACTGGGATTTGGAATCCTGATTTAATGAATAAGATCATTTATCACAATGGCTCTGTTCAAAATGCTAGCAAGATCTCTGATGGTCTCAAAGCTATTTACAAGTGAATCTCTTACTCATTTGCAAGGTCTTTTAGTTATACTACTCTTTTGGGGTGTCTCTGAGGTGCTGCCATATGTTGGGTTATAATTAACCAGGACTATCTGGGAAATCAAGCATCATACAATTGTTGATATGGCAGTTAATCGTGGCTGTTACATAGATCAGAGCCAAAGTCTAAATATTCACATGGATCAAAACCCAAATTTGGGAAGCTAACTTCACTGCATTTTTACACTTGGTCAAAGGTAAAACTCTCAAATTTGTGACATCTAATTTGAACAGAATCAAAACCAGGTATATATAAAATGGCTCATTACTCTAGGTCACTTAAAAAACAATTATATCAATTTTCAATTATTTTGTCATATCTGTGAATTGGGGCCAACCATATACTATGTCAAAACCAAGACAGGGATGCCAATCTTGTGATCTGCTAATCCAATCTATAACTTTCTTATAAGTTTACCTGTTTATTTTCCCCTTGTATTTTGTTTCTGTCAAGTTGTATAGACCAGTGGTTTAAGATCAAGGACTAGTTGCTACTAATATTTCACTGCATTTTACTTGTTCTGTATAGCTTGTGTGCTTCATACACAGGATGATGATTTCCTGTTAATTTTATCTATTTATTAACAACTTAGAAGGCACTCAGGAGAAAATCAAGCAATAATAGAGATCTTGTTGAAAATACAAATTTTAGACAGTGACGAGGGAGCAAACCCGAGACACAGAAATACACTCACAAAATAGAGAATAATATTTTATTCATAAATATTGAACTTCTTACATGCAGAGGATCTCAAATCCCCAAGCTCTGTATTACATGCAAATTACAGACTTACAGAAAATTACCCAGATCCCCTTTCACAGCATGCGAACTTCTTTCCCCAAAAAGTTACCCAAAAATCAGAAACAAGCCCCTAAATAGACCCATTTTGGTTTGGAACCAAAAACAACCTTCGAGATAAGATTTTTGACAGTTTGGCTCCAAAATTACAATTTGAAATTCAAGTTTAAATTCACAGTTGAAAATTAGCAAATTTCTAAAATATGCACCAACTTCCGGCAGCCATAACTTTTAATCCGACCGTCGGATCTTCAATGATAATACCTTTTCGAAAAGCTCTCGAAAAGATGATTTTTCGCAATGTAGGCCTTCGATAGACTACTTTGGCGTTTCTGCAAATTTTCAGGCCCATCCGGGATCGTTTGGTGCCTCAAACTGAGCTCGGAAGGTTTTTCAACGCAAAAAGCAAAAATTGGAACTTGAATAACTTTCAAGTCGTGAATGATCTT